>ML781362.1:49554-97750 GCA_009831015.1 Picea engelmannii | reverse complement strand
GAATCACATGAGATTTCAAGTAATTTTCCAATGATCAGACTATACCAAAGACATAGAAAATTACAGTCCTTTTTACATTACAGTAAACCCATGAATAAAGTTTTAATTTTATATAATACATATTTCAGAGACTACTCAATACTTAACAGTATTCGTTTGGGTTTCATAAAATCTATGTGTTCATTAATAATAAAATGATAAATGATCTGTATAGCCAGAGTCTCCTGGTCCAAACCTTTACAACATAGTACCCTGGGTAAGGACTCGGTACCACTAGAAAACTAAAACACAAGAATCGAAACTCGAATACCTTTTTTGAGCAAGGCGATTTCCTTGATCCATTGTCTGTGAACTTTTTAATCCTACAAGGAGGAAACAACAAGGTTTAGTAAATTGTGTTAAAATGATCGAATGAAAGTAAGAATTAGCTATCAAGTAAGTGAATGATACTTAGCTTATAGCTAGCATTGAAACATTTTCCCCACCACCGTTTCAGGGACAATCTGTCCATAGTCAAAAGAGGGAAAGTGGACCCAGGAATCATTGATGGGTACCCTCGCACAAAAAGAAAGGTCCCCATAATTAGTTTATGTAATTGATCACAATACTTTAATACATAGGTAACTAAACCAAGAAATGTAACAGAAATACATGAAGTAAATAAATAGAGAATAATCAACCATAGAAAGGGTAAGTAATGCCTAGCACAAATGAGAACTGAAAATATGAATCACACAGAGTTAGGATAAATCCTCGGATCACAGGTGTGTTTTTCTGAAGGTAAATTTGTACCCTCATTTTACCAGAATGGTTTGGACTCTGATTTTGAACTACAGAGGAAAATAAAATGTTGAAATCGAAACAAGAACATACGGGTTTTAAATCGGATAGTGGAAGGGTTAGACAAATCCGGTGACCGAGGAGTCTCATAAACACATATCTACATCGAGGCAATATAATATGCTACTTATGCACAGACTGTACATCGTGATTTTTTCCCAATGCCGAGAAAGAAAACCTTTGAATGCTTACATCTTTTGTACAAGAACAAAGAACAGAACTTACGAATTATTATTCTACTTCTGTGTAGTAACCCTGAAAGGTAAAACATGTCCCGTATATGAACAATGATTTTCGTTCTAAAAATTTAATTAAACACGGTAACTTACATTTTGGAGGGAAAAATACAGAATCCCTGGAGAGAGGGTCGCTAGATGACATGATGGTTTATGAAGGGTAAATACATGTTCACGTGATACAAAACACAGAAGTCAAAAATACCATAGAGAGTTCAACAAAATCTTGTACCTTACAACTTCCCATCATGGGATTTACGCAAAGGGGAGAGTAAATCTTAACCAATAAATAATACTGGAGGAAATCAAGGTGACAACACAGACTCTGTAGGGTTTGTCTTAATCCATGCACAAGACACGAACCTAGAAAGAAAATCGGAAGGTTTTTCGAGTGATTCTAAAACACATAAGGTATTGTAACTGTGTAACCAGTAGGTAGGAAACTACCACTCGCACCCTCAAGACCCCAAAGAGTTTACTAGGTTTTACCCTTAGGTCGAACCAAGAAGGAGAGAACTTACACTGATGAGGGAGGTAAGAACCACAGTGTGAAAGAAATAAAATTGTAAGCGCATTCTATTAATATTACTGTATTTTTGTATGAGTCCCTCAATCAACTCCAGAAAAGACAAGAAAAACTAGTAATATTGCATAGTGACCAAATGTTACATTGTTTCTTATGATAGGAAGCAAATTCACATAGTAAGACAATCAGGATACAACAACGAAATCCATTATCATATGATAAGGTTACCTATCATGCACCGGAAGGAAGTCGGGTCTGTCTCGAGCCTCTTCTTCATTGTATTTTAGAACCAGGTCAACCATTCTAATCAACCGAACAATAGAGAAAGAAAGCGCAGAGTAAAAACCATATATGTGCCTAGGGTAAACCAATATAATGAGTTACCTCGGGCCTCGATAGAAGATTATAGAAGTTGTTACACAACGATACCTTTCCATTTGAATATAATGAGGTGGTAGGGTTGTGATTGGGCATAGTAGTCAAGTGGTTGTTCAGGAAGGCACATTTGCAGACCCCATTAATGGTTTAAATAGGGTTTTTAAAACTCGATTGTCATACCTTTCATCATACATCAGGTCAATTTATTGCGGAGAGTGATGCCAGTGAGTTAGGGATGTTACTGTGCACTCCAATCATGCCCGCCTCTTCTTGTTATGGTATTGCCCACTTGTTGTTTCCATCTTGTTAAACAAACTCCGGGCTAGTGACTGATATCATTGGGAGACCTTTAACGACCTTAACGATAATTCTATTGCTAACCATGTCATAGTAATAGTATGAGTATTAATTATATGCCTTCCATGAGTTAGGTTAATAATTATTATGTAATAATGCAGTTAATCCACAAGCAAGATCTGTACCTTGTATGTCAAATCCAACACCTATAGTATGATTGAGTTATGTTTAGGATTCCTATATATATATATATATATATATATATATGTTATAGATGTGTACTCTAGCGCGACCTTATAGAACCCTTATGGTATTGTATATATAGAATTACTATGGCATATAGTATCGTATGCTAACTCAAATATGGTGTTTTGATTTGTTTAGGGTTAAATAGTTTAGATCCAAAAACTATTCATACATATAACCGTGATTAAAATTTTATCAACAATGAAAAACTATAGGAGAATGCATAGTGAATACGTGCACTAGTTTAGTAATGAATAGACTAGAGGATAGTCTTTTTTCCTTGTGATGGTTACGTAACATAGTTGTGGTATCATTCGATGTGACTATTGAGAGTAATTTTTAGTTTACATAAAATTGCACCTGTATCAAGAAAAGATAAGTGTAAGCTCCAAAATATAGTAGAAATGGCATAATTACTCTACATATACAATTAAAGAATATTTTGAAACACCTAGTGAAAGTGAAAGGATAATTAATGACCCTAATAAAAAACAATTATTTGGTAAATTTGGGGTACATTACATATGGTATCAGAGTTGAAGGTTACAACACTTGGACGCCAAAGAAGGTCCAATCTTTTGTTTAGTACATTTTATCTTGTTTAAAGAAAGACTAACAAAAATACTTACTTTTACAAACATAAAATTTTTGTTCTATTGTGATAATGGCAGCACGGAATGAAGAGGAGATCAGACTTGAAGAGAATCCCGAGGAAGGACCTCCTAAATATCCTTGGAAGAACAATGAAGTTCAACTACCCAGGTTCTAGAAACAATGAGGAACCTTATCATGGAACTACAAGTTTTCAAGGCAGATAATGAGAAACTGGAAAAAGCACATGAAGAAGGAAATAAATGAAGTACCGCTGCATAGCATAGTAACAAAGAATATCCCAAAAGACAATGACAAGGAAGAAGAGGTCAACAAAAGAGCCTCCAAAAATCCTAGTCTTGAAGCAGAAAATGAGAACAGTTTTTCCGAAGGCACACCAACAACAAAAAATAAAACAACCACAGGAAGGAAGTGGAAACAGGTGGACCAATTGGAGGGTGAATTTAAGAAAATCAAATCGTCCACCTTTGATGGAGAATCCAGGATAGGGGAGGAGGTTGAAGCATGGTTACAAGGCATAAAAAAGTATTTCCATATTTATAATTATTCCAGCAACATGAAGGTCATAATGGCCATTTATAATCTAAAAGGAAAGGCAAGTATATGGCGGAAACACCTAAATTTGGCCTAGGGATTAAAGGAAAAACATATGGAATCATTAGATTTCAAGAAAGACTTAAAGAAACCATATTTATCAGAAATTTATTATGAGAGAAAGACCAAAGAATTTTATGAGCTAAGACTCGGTCAGATGACCATGGACGACCTCATAAACAAATTTCTTGAATTATTAAGATTTGTGCCATATATTAAGGATGACAAAGTAAAAATCCAGTGGTTCCTAAGTTGCTTGCCACAGTCCTACAGGGAAATAATTGAATTCGACAACTCCAAAACCTTAAGAGAAGATTTTAGAAAGGCCTGAATGTGCTATGACCAATACAAACAACGTTATGAACTTCCCAAGGCTTGGAAAGATAAGAAACATGACAAAATGAATGAACAGAAGAAGGGCTTCCAACCAACCCCTTTCCGGAATGCAACAAATAATTTCCAAAGGAAAGATTTTCATTCCAATAACTAGAACAACCAAGGGAGAGGTAGACCAATTAATCTAGGAGCCAAGAAGTTTGGGGACAGCCCCAAGGAACCGTTAAAATGGTGGGAGTGTGGAGAACCTCACTTAAGGAGGAACTGTCCATGTTTAACTTCTGCAACAAGGACCACATTTCACAACCTGCAAGAGGCCTCTACTATAGGATATGTGGGTAGAAGCGTACACATGATCAATGCAATTGTGGATGGTCAACAAGCGGATCACCAATCCACTATAGTGGAAGTTGAAGGTAAAGTTAATAATAATCACATTTCTATTTTAATTGATCTGGGAGCTACTCGGATTTATGTTACTCCTCGTCTAGTTGATTCAAACAAGCTTAAGAAAGTTAAGCATACTAAATCTTGGTTAGTACAACTAGAAACAGGGACAAAAAGGAAAGTAATAGATTTCATTTATGATTGTGAACTCAGTTTAGATGGTCAAAATACAAAGTTAAATCTTAATATTTTATCGTTAGGGCCGTACGATATAATTATTGAAATGGAATGGTTAGAGAAGCATAAAGTAATGTTGGATTGTTATGAAAAAACACTTATTTAGATAGATGAAAACAACATATTTAGGACAATACAAGGCATAAGAAAATAGTCTCAGTTAGGCAGATTTCAACAATGTAGTTTAGGAAATGCATGAATAAAGGGTGTCAGATTTATGCTATTCAAGTGACAAATCTATTAGAAAAATAATATAAACCCAACCTAGAATATTTTACCACCTTACATGAATTTAGAGATTTATTTGTACACAAAATACAAGAACTACCCCCAAGAAGAGAGATAGATTTCTCTATCGATTTGCTTCCTAGATCATTTTTGATATCTAAGGAACCCTATAGGATGAGTTTACCTGAATTGACAGAATTAAAGATTCAACTACAAGAACTATTGGACAAGGAATACATCATACCAAGTGTCTCACCTTGGGGAGCACCAATCTTTTTTGTTAAAAAGAAAGATGGGAATTTAATATTATGTATTGACTATCGACAGTTAAACAAAATGAATGTTAAGAACAAGTATCCCCTACCCAAAATCAAGGATCTGTTTGACCAAGTAGGAGGGGAAAATATTTTTTCTAAGTTATATTTAAGATCTGGGAAAAGTGGCCTCCATATATAAAAACACATATTAACCTGTATTATTATTCCCCTTGGGTACCCCTCTAGCTACACCATATTATCCCAATACAAACGGAACCTTGGTAATCAATACAGAGTCGCCAGGTTTCATCTTTCTTCTGTACCATCACGACTGGGCTCCCGCAAGGTGATGAGCTAGGGTGAATGTGCACCTTGTGGAGCAGTTCTTGGATCTGTCACTTGATCTCCTCATTCTCTGACAAAAAGCGACAATAGACTAGCCCATTGGTAAGCGGTGTGCTGGGGGTTAGATCGATGGGAATATAGTCTAGATTCTAAGGACTTACACATGCCTAGGTTCCGCTAATTTTCCAAGAAACTCAGATCCACTTCATTTATTTATAGTTTAGATTCTAAGGACTTACACTACCTTTCTAGGCCTCTTTTTTTATTCCTGTAGGAGTTTCCTATAGAAACTACATGGTTTCTGTAGAAACTTCACAGTTCATGTAGAAACTGTAAATTTCCTGTAGAAAATTCCTTTAGGACCGTTTTAGTTCTAGATTTCATTTTATCCTATTCTTCTTTTCATGAAAACATCAATAAACAATAAAAAAAATATGGATTTCTATTGATCAAGGGATTAGACAATGCATGTCTAGGTTCCGCTAAATATCCCAAGCACCTCTTATCCCACGCTAAATATCCCAAGCACTTCAGACCCATAGCCCTCTGCAACGTCGTTTACAAGATCATCATGAAGGTTATAGTCAACAGACTGAAACCCATCCTGATGCATGTCATCTCCAAAGAACAGGTCGGGTACGTAGAAGGAAGGAAAATCATGGACAGCGTCATTCTGGCGCAGGAAGTCATCCACTCTCTGAAAACCTCCAAAACCCCAGGTATGTTAATAAAACTGGACCTCTCCAAAGATTTTGATCTTATGTAGGAACAAACCTACTAGGGACACTAATCTCCTCATTTGAGCACCAACTCAACAAGATATTTTGGAGGCACCAACCAATTGGAGATGCCAATCTCCTCAACTAAGCACTAAATCAGTAAGACCTGTATAAAAACCAACCTAAGATCTTCATACATAGAGTACTTCTAATTTCACATACGTGCTTCATACTTCATGCATTTCATATCATCATCATACCATTAACATTCATGATTCAACGCCTCTCTTTGCTTCTTACCCTAGACACAGATTCAAACCCTAGTCATCTTTAGCCTTCATTTCCTAGAAAACCTCATAGCATCATTCCCATAATGTGATCCCAGGTTGCAGGACCATAACCTTAAAACAACTCACTTTGCAACATCATAGACCTTGGTAATCAATACAGAGTCGCCAGGTTTCATCTTTCTTCTGTACCATCACGACTGGGCTCCCGAAAGGTGATGAGATGGGGTGAATGTGCACCTTGTGGAGCAGTTCTTGGATCTGTCGCTTGATCTCCTCATTCTCTGAAAAAGAGTGACAATAGACTAGCCCATTGGGAAGCAGTGCGCTGGGGGTTAGATCGATGGGAATATAGTCTAGATTCTAAGGACTTACACATGCCTAGGTTCTGCTAATTTTCCAAGAAACTCAGATCCACTTCATTTATTTATAGTTTAGATTCTAAGGACTTACACTACCTTTCTAGGCCTCTTTTTTTATTCCTGTAGGAGTTTCCTATAGAAACTACATGGTTTCTGTAGAAACTTCACAGTTCATGTAGAAACTGTAAATTTCCTGTAGAAAATTCCTTTAGGACCGTTTTAGTTCTAGATTTCATTTTATCCTATTCTTCTTTTCATGAAAACATCAATAAACAATAAAAAAAATATGGATTTCTATTGATCAAGGGATTAGACAATGCATGTCTAGGTTTCACTAAATATCCCAAGCACCTCTTATCCCATGCTAAATATCCCAAGCACTTCAGACCCATAGCCCTCTACAACGTCGTTTACAAGATCATCACGAAGGTTATAGCCAATACACTGAAACCCATCATGACGCATGTCATCTCCAAAGAACAGGCCAGGTACGTAGAAGGAAGCAAAATCATGGACAACATCATTCTGGCGCACGAAGTCATCCACTCTCTGAAAACCTCCAAAACCCTAGGTATGTTAATAAAACTAGACCTCTCCAAAGCTTTTGACAGGGCCAGTTGGCAGTACCTCAAAGCCATCCTTGATTCCTTTGGCTTCGATGAGGGTTGGGTCAAATGGATCCTCAATCTGGTATCCTCCACCTTCTTCTCCATCTTGGTCAATGGAGTTCCTTCCAGGCCCTTCTCACCCTCCTCTGGCATCTGACAGGGAGATCCCCTCTCACCCTTTTTGTTTGTGCTCATGGCGGAAGGTCTAGGCAGATCCATCACGATGACACTCTCAGATGGCTCCCTCAAAGGACTACCTCTCCACAGCCTTCAACCAGCCCTCTCCCACAGCCAATTTGTAGATGACACGCTCCTTCTCAACTCCCCCTCAACACTCCTTAAATATCTCCCTCATGTCAAACATTGGTGGGAAACTTATTGGGAGCAAAGTTACATAGAGGAGTCTAGAATATATGGGGCTGACCCCACTTGGGATTTTTTTGTGGATGCGGTAAAGGAACAGTATTACTTTTTGGAAACTATGAGGACCAATACATGAGATGGATCACACTGCGGCAAGAGAGGGGCCAAGTAGTTCCAAATTTCACCAATACCTATCATACCTTGCGAACCAAGATGGGTATCAAAGACTTCGAGTGACATTTGGTTCTAAAATATCGCGGGGCTCTACACAGATACATCCAAACTGAAATGGATTTTTTGGACATCTCATCACTTGGTGTTGCCTATCGATATGTTGTTAAAATCGAGAAGAAATTTAGGCACCAGAACAAACGGGAGTTCGGGACTGTAAATCCGCAACAACCAAAGTATGACAAAGACAACCCTAACAAAAAGTCTCCCAAAAACCAGTCCAAGCCAAAGGAAAAGAAGGGTCATGGGAAGAAAAAGAAGGACACTGGGAAATGGTGTGATTTCCACAAAAGCCCCTGGAAAAACACTGATGAATGTCACTCAAAACAGTCATTAGTGGCCGAGATCAAAGACAAGGAGAAGAACCCTGATTCTGAATATGATTATGAAAATATTGGTAAAGGACAGATCATTGACGCAGACCCCACTGCTATTGTCATGACTACAATAATTTAACCAAAATAACCAGCAGATCCTGAAGAGGGGGAGCACCTTTTTCATTCACAGATGTGGGTGAAGGGGACCCCGCTGCATTTTATTGTTGATAGCAGAAGCCAGAAGAACCTCATCTCAACAGAGGTCGTCAAATAGTTTAGATTGTCAACAACACCAAACCCATAGCCATACAACATCGGGTGGCTTCACCAAGGATGAGATCTCCGTGTCAGCCAACAGTTCAGATTGTCATACAGTATCCAACCCTTCAAGGATGAGGTATTATGTGATGTTTCCCCACTGAATGTCTGTGATGTTCTCTTGGGCCAGCCATATATGTGGAAGAACCATGTTGTTTATGAGTCTCGACCCTGCAGTGCCATTGTTACTTTGGGGGGTCATCTCTATAGAATACCATAGGTAGTTCTGACTACTGTTCCACCTAAGAAGTGCTGCAAGGTATTATCTCATACTGCAAAATTTAGCTTCTTCACAATCTGTTCAAAAGAAGAACAGAATGACACTGCAACCACTACAGCCTCGCCCCAAGCACCTTCTATCCAACAAAAGCAGGTTGACAAGGCTGCAGCAAAATGCAAAGATTCCTTCTGCACACCGCCCTCTCATGTATCTCAACTTGTTGAACAACCTTAGCCTCAACAGGTTCATGACAGACTTCCACAACCTTAGCAGCGCGACATCTCTAGCAAGGCAAGCAGCTCACCAAGATGCAGATTCAACAAACACTTTTTCCTTTCCCCGGGGAACTCAACGCAATGGAGACCATTACTTCCTAAGGAGGGAGGATTGATCCAGGTGGATATCGGTGGCCACCCACCTTTTCCGACTGGCTCAAAATAGTTTTCTGGCAATTTTGGCAATTTACTATGTTTAGCAGGTTTTAACTTCCGGGGCCATTTTGAGGGCCTAAATAAAGGTTTTTCAGGATCGACCCAACTCAATGTTGGTTGATTCTGAATTGATGTACTACTTGTACTACTCTGGCTACTGATGTTTTTTCTTCCTCTGGTAACTATAAGTTCTTTTGACAAATCCTCAAATGTTATCTCAAATATAGGTGAGGCACATGGGTTCGTGGAATCGACATAGGATCCAACCTGAGTAGGAATTAACGACTCTTCTATTATAAGATTGAATTGAGAATCCTCTTCCTCTCCTTCTATGTGCGATATTTCTATAATCTAGATTCCTACACATGGTTCTCTCCTCTCATAGTCACTATGTTTCTCTCCTTTCTTGATCCAAGTGGATATCGGTGGCCACCCACCTTTTCCAACTAGCTCAAAACTATTTTCTGGCAATTTTGACAATTTACTATTTTTAGCAGTTTTAACTTCCGGGGCTATTTTGAGGGCCTAAATGAATATTTTTAGAGATATGTCTTCCCAATGATAGTCTAAGGCATGATTTATCCCCCTAAATGAATCTCCTCGACAATACCTTTCCAACGAGCTATCATACGCCTAAAAAGAGATCATATGCAAAAGTTACGACCCTGAGAAGTTAATGTACTAACTTACCCAAACGGGGCCCACATGACTTTTGGCGCTTAATCTCCTAGGGTTAGGTTTTTGGATGTCTAGGGTTTTTGGCATTCCTGTTTATTGTAAAAAGGCCTTTAGAGCCTCATTGTAATCATCTTCTTGTGAATGCAAGTAGTCATCACATCTCTTCTCAGAGATAAGCTGCCACCATTCTAGCCAATCTTTCACTCTGTATTTTAACAGTCTCTGTACATTTTTTTGATTAATAGAAATCGTGTATTACTGTATATCTTTGTTTATGGTTGCATCTCTGATACATTTATTTTATATTATTGAATATATGCGATATCTCTATGCATTTCTTTATTATATCTCCGTTCTCATTTTGTGCTGAAAATAATCTGAATCAGGCTACCCACTCAACTGAGAAATGTGCAGGGCTCTTTTTCCCAAATAGATGACAAAGAATCATGGACATATATAATATATGAGTATCTAAGGAATCCACAGAATACATAACATGAGCGTCAGTTCTGAATTTATCTGGATGTCCCCACCAGGACTTGATTATATCATGGCCATTTCTACCATATTAAGCGCATTATTTTCTCTCAAAATCTAGGAGAAATGTTGCATTGTAAGTATATTTGGGTGTATAAGAAAGCTTATACATTACTTGTAGGTTCTCTGGTCGAAAAGAGCCGACGAAAGTCCGCTGGTGGCTGATGATGCTTCTGGTTTGAATGTCAATGTGTTCCAAATCCCAACTTATCATATCATTGTAGGCTATAATCCTAGGCCATGCAACAACCTTATGCTATTATGACTGTGCTACCAATCTAAGCTTGGATGAAAAGGACTCGTCGTCTTCCTCGGCAGAATCGTTTGGATAGTTAATAAGCTCACGTTCTAAGATATCATAAACCTGCTTCCAAGACTTAATGGCATTCGTAACTCGTGGAGTGTTGTCTGATAGAACATCTATATTTGGATTGGAATCATCACCTAATGCATCTTGCTTCCTCACATCTTTTTTTGGTGCTATAATCCTCAAGGAAATACAATTATTCTTCTTGTAACAAGAGAAGTTTGTAAGCTCTTCACTGAATCAAAAACTGTTAATTGCAAATGGTAAAATGACTTGAAATTCGCAATGTTTTATTCATAAAGTCTATCGATCTTTGTGTAGATATACTAACGAAGAATTTATTAAAAATTTAATGGAAATTATTACCCAGTGATTTGCAATTTTTATTAAAATCATTAACTTTAGCCAATCATAAATGTCATTGATACTTATGTGGTTCGACATTCAGAGTTTTTGGATGTGACAGGATAGAAATCCTCCAAAGGCCAAATTCGCAAAGAAGTTAATCTCTAAGTAATCGCTTTTATGTTTTAATTAATCATGTTTTAAACATTTTATTAGCCTTAAGTAATTTGAAAGTTCAGTATTCAGGGGTTTTGGATGAAGAATGATATAAATCCTCTGAAGGCCTAATTCGTGAAGTCTTTAATTAATACTTAATCATGATTAATTAAATTTATTAACTGTTTTATTAACTCTTTGAAACACATTTTACCTTTATGCAATATCCAATGCTTCGGTGCTTTGATACTTCGACGATTGTGAGCTCAATCTTTGTTTAAAACTCCCGAAGGGAAATCTCCCGAAGTGACGTGGAAAAGATGATGTCATTCTTGATGACATGTCAAGAAAGGAAAAGGTGGCACATGCCACTTGAAATCATGTGAATCATCTGACGAAAATATTAAAAATAAGTGCCACGTGTCAGCCCAAGAAAATATTTTAAATGACATGTGTATTATCACTTGTCCATAAGTCCTTTAGAAATTATCATGAGGAACTGTCTTCGGGACTTTGGGGTTTTTGTTGTTTAGATTTCTTGGAACACCCGAAGCGCGAATCGCCGAAGTGACCATTAAATTTTTTCTTTGAAACTCAAGCAGCTTTTATATTTCAAAGATCACAAAAACCATTTGATCAAATAGCACAATTCATCTATGGTTGTTATTGTAAGTGCTTTATTAATATATAATGACCAATGAATTTATTTATTTTTAAAAGTAATTTCCTAAGTTTTTTTCTTTTTAGTAAAATTTTATTTTTAAGAGGTAAAAACAAAAGAATCAAGGTTGAAAATTATAAGTGTTCTAACAAGGCTCCATCTAGGGATTGTGTCTCCCTGTGAGGCATGAAAGAAAAGTATACCAAGTGCCTTTATTGGGTAAATGGAGTCATTATTTCTTTTTTGAAAAACATCTTCTAGTTTTATTTAAGAATTAATCATTCATAGAAAAATGAACTCATCCTAATCCAAAATATTTAAAACATACTTAATGATTGACCTCAAGTTAGGCTACTAAAAATTTCCTTTTCTTAAAATTGATTTCGGAATTGTTTAAGATAATCAAAATAATTTTAACAAAAATATCAAGCTCTGACTGGCTTTGTTCGCTTCAAGGTTAAGCAGATGTAACATATTTATTTAGGGAATCCTTAGTTCATTCAGGATGTAAATATCACCGAAAAGAGAGCTAGATAACATAGTATGATATATGGATGTGTACGAAAACCTTACAAATATCATAGATATTGTTTCACTGTCAGCGAGCCTGTTCAGTACCCCAGTGAAGTTATCTACTTCTCCCATTGAATTTCCTTTCACCACTTCAATTAACAATTTTTCATTTCACTGAGATGAGGACAATCAATATACAAATTTTCTTTCATTGTCTCTTATGGACAAGATGGGGGCAATCGAATTATGAATTTCCTTTCACCATTTTTCTTGTATTTTAACATTTTGAAGTGGGGGCAATCAATTTGTATGTAACATAAAAGGTATGATATCTGTTTAAAATACTTAAAATGAAAAGAATGTCTATCAACAATTTTACGAATACTCTGAGACTAATTTTGTTACAATTTTCATTACACCTTTTCCTATAGGAGAAAATTTTGGGAATTTTAATCATTTCAGGGATAAAACTTGAGCGAGTTTGTCAGTTTAAAATATGATATCAGAGCTAAAATTATTAGGATTAACCTAGACATACTTTTTCAATTAAAATCAAAGGAACATAAATATTTCTGCCTAATCTTGTTTTGAAAATATGCTTTTGAGTTTTCAAAGTCAAGGTAAGTCTCTTTATTTCTATGAAGACTAAAAGGATGAGAAAGGAGAGATAGAATCTGAAGTGGAAAGAACCTGAGGAGAGGTAAAAATAACAAAATCAAGGATTCAGAGGATTTGAATAAAAAATGTCCTAATCCAACACAAGTTTGTGTATTAAGTTCATATTTCTTTCGAGTTTATTTATTAATATTATTATTTTTATTTTTTATCTCAGAGATGGCTTTACAATTTATCATCATGACACTTCAAGTTATAATTTTATACATCTCCAATTTTTAGGTCAAGTGATAATATCATCATGAGAGAAACTTCCTTCACATTTATTTCAATCAAAAACTTATTTATTGGACTATCAGAAGAGTAGGAACTCATACCTTATTTTCCTTTTGATTTTTCAGCAAGGCAAATTATTTATTTATCACCTGTTTTTTTAGAGAAATCAAAGGTTGGAAAAATGGGTGTCGAGTTTTTTATTGAGCCTCATCTCCAGTTCAACAAGATCTATTATGCAATAAGGATGAAATACAAAATATTGGATAATCCTGTAGAATTGAGATGATATAGTGCAATGTATTTTTATTTTTCTAAATTTATTTTAAAATGAAGTCAAGCGATCATAATTTTATTGAAAATACAAATTAGTGAAATAGGGGGACATGTGTGGTTGCAATGCATCTGTAGTTTGTCCAAGAAGCAATTCAACCTCAAGAAGATGGTATAATTCCCACACGTGGCTCAAGATGATGTGGAAGGCCTCCTCACAATGCCCAGTGCACTATCATAATTCCCTAGGTATGTCACAACACCCTAGGCACAAATTCATAATGCCAAAGTCTAGTACATGGATCCTAATTCAAGTACACAACTCTCGATGCATGTACACAACTTCAAAGGTAGAGAAGAAATGATCTAGGCAAGTATGCAATGCCCAATGTAGGTTTTATACCTTGTAATGATGAGTCATGCCTTGATATATGTGTCATTAGGTGGTGAAAAATTAAGCGACATCCTTTAATGTCTGAATGACTCATTGTTGATGGGCGAAAATGTCCACTCATCAACTGGAGGAGTGAATCTGGTCTGGGGTTGTCTATTTAACCCAAGCCGTTTGGATTAATCAACTCCAACGGGTTTAGCAGCTCCGTTAGCCGATCTAAGTCCTAAAGAAAACAAAAAATACAACTAAAGAAGATAGTTCTAATAATTTAATAAATAACACTCGCTAAATATATATACATCTAATATAACATTACAGTTTGACTAACTAATGTTTATGAAACTATTCAACTAATTATATGCATAATCTATAAGTAATTCTCTTTCTAATATATATACAATTTATACAAGTGATTGTAATTCTATTATTTGTATAACATTTATAGAATGCAAATTTTCATCTAAACCTACATAAATCGAATATGGATTGGTTTATTTAACGAAAACAAAACTATCATTCAATCTTCTTGATTTATTTTTATAATATTTATACATCAGAAATGAACTAACCAACTGTCTAATGAAAAAACAAAGATAACAAACAGTAAAATGTGTTTAGATTACAGGAAATTACTATATTAATTAAACTAATGAAATAAAACTAATGAACTAACCTGTAATCGCATCTCCTATTCTTCCTATGTATAGCATCCAATCTCGTTGTTTGATGAGGCAAATTTGCAACAGATCTTATAAATGCTTCTCATAAACGTGAAGCGGTAGTGATTGAATCCCAATTATATAACATAAAGGAGATATAGTTACAACAATCTTATGATTTTACAAATAGCCACATTAGGATAAATCCATGTGTGAAAACTTGTGAATAAACGTTCAACAAAGGATAAAGATAAATCTCTTGATTCAATGTTTGAACAAAATAATTACTGTATGTCAAATATGAGACATGAAACATGGATATCATATAAACTTCATCATACCAATCTGTAATAAAATGTGATATCTAAAGTAGTCACAATCTAATTACAAATCACACTGATCATAACTTGAAAAAGAACACGATATATAGAAGCTAAAGTTGTGCCAATATCATCTTCAATTCAAGTCTGTAAATCATACATCCATTTTTTTTCCTCCAGGCAGAGATGGTCCTCATTTTACAAATCAACATATTTATATATAATTCAGGAGCAAAACACTTCCTGTTGATAACATCCAGTTTGTTCCAAAAAATGTGGAAGATACAATCTCCCAAATTCTATTTGATACCAAAAAAACTAACAGCCTATCCTATCAAAAAAAGAAAATAGTATGCTGAGAGATCCCAACAGTGCTTCAAATCTCCTCAGAATTCATGGGTTCCTGTAAACAAATCAAAATAAAATATTTGAGATGCATTTTCAGATATCAAAACAAGTAATTCAAATTTGTCTAACTAGCTACAGAATCTCATGATTCTGTAGCTAGTTATAATAATAACTAGAACCATATTTTATTAAATCAATCAAAACAAACCAACGATAATCTGAGCAAGCAAATTGTGTATCATAATTTAAAAAAAAAAGACAGAATCATACTAAATTTAAAACAAAAAACTCATACCTCAAATTAAAGGATTCAGACTGATCAAGCAATTTTTGAATTCACTATTGTAGTCGTTGCTTCCACGTTCTTAAAAACAACACAACCTATGGTTTTTTGGCATTTGTCATTGGTTTGAGCTACATATTGGAGTTTTCTATTCTCCTTCATTAGCAAATTCTCCTGGTCTTCCAAGGATTTGAGCCGAGACTGAAGTAAAGGCACATCTTTGTAATAACTATCGATCCATGATCGACATTCATTACAGTGCAGCTGTAAAGAACGTGTGTCGGTGCTGATAGTATTAACAGGTGGGGAATATTCCATTGGACCTTTAGGTTCATCATTGAGTTTGATTTCAGGGAAATTAGGATTGTCCTTTAGACATAGCGGAAGGTTAGAAACAAAATCGTAGGGTTTGTTAGAGAAAAGTCCGTATGAATATGGATACTCTTCGGCCAGGAACCTTTCAATTTCTAAATCAAAATCCTCACTTACCATGATTTCATTTTGATATGCACAGGGCTTGGGTTTATTTTGAGCACATCGCGAAACCCAATGAGCGACCCTTTTGCTCTTATAATTGACATCAACATTTCCTTTACATTTTTTCTTTGTGGGTTTTCTAACAGTCTTAACACAGCCTTTAGGATACGAGTCTGATTCAGTGTCGGGTAGGGTAGCATCATGGTCGGTCGAGGGTTCCAAATTTGGGATAGGGTCACACGATATGAGTGAAGGAGGAGAGATGGTAGGTTTCATGAGGGTTTCTGTGATGACAGGTTTGTCAACCTGTGCCAACTCACTACTACCAAAACCATTCCGTAACAGGAAAGCATCCCAAAAAATCACCGTCTAATTTCAACTGATGTATGATAATAATATTGATTAAACAATGGTGGAACAGAATAGAATCGGACTTCTTCCTCTTATATAGCTTTGCCATCTTGTATATACTTTGAAGGAGGAAATAGGGCATGTTCAGGGGGAAATCGATAAAACTCATAAGAAATCTCAAGTGAAACAAGAAAACCAACCCATATCTCCCCTCACAGGTAACAAACTATTTTACAATAGCTAACAGATCAATCCATCTAGATTTTAAGGATGAGATAGGCATACCTTTGTCGCAGCTGGTAATTCTACTTGAGGTGAACAACAATGACTAGGGAACTTCTTAAACCTTTGATTTTTTGAACCATTTTTGGCCCACAGCTGGTAGACCGGTAGCTTGGCTTATAAAATCCTCACTTAACTCAATATGGACATCCCCTATTTTTCTCTGCAACCGTCGAATGTCAACACGAAATCTTGAGCAACCCTTAGATTAAAACCCTTGAATTTCTCAATAACACATGGCAGCCATTCTTTTCTAAGTCATCTTTGGCGTTGTCAAATGATAACAAGGCCTGGATTCCATTGGGATCAATCCTCACCATAGGAGCCATGGCTAACAGCATGAAATCAACCACGACAATTGGGGGTAGGGTTTGATAAGAAGACACAGAGCCATAGCCCCAAATTTTCACACAGCAACAATAGTTCGAAATGGTAGACATGAGTGATAATCACCATGTGTGGGAGGAGGTCGCGAGGCCTGATACCATATGGATTAATTATCGTGTTGTACCTCATAAGACATGTAGCATTTGAATACCATAGAGCGCATAAATTCATGGCTTGGTTAAAAGCATGGGATAAACATTGTATTTTAAAAACAAAATTTGAATTAAAAACCTCATTACAATTAATCAAATATTAAATGAGCTGAGGTTTTATGTTTATGTAACCAAGGAATGAATACAGTCTAGGACCAAAGGGTTATAAACTAGGAAAATCATCAAATTCATAGCGAATGACGACAATTCGACAATAGACCATATGAGAAGTTATCCTTTGATCAAAAATCAAAACCAAGTGTGAATTCCAGCTGTAAGTTTTCATGCTTACAGTCATGAAAACGAAATGGAGAGGACAAGTGATAAGTGTCGTTTCTTATGACAAATAATGCACACTTAGAAATCCTATGTAGGCATCTTACAAACAATATAAAATATGATATTGCTGCCAACAATGGCGACACGCTGGGAGAAGAAGTTATCTCTGCCAAATGAGAAAGTTCAGATTAGGATAATCAGAAAAAAATTCAAATTGAAAACAACCAAAAAGATGTTTGAACATCGTAAACAAATTAAAATGCATTCTAGTTTCAGATTATTGTTATTTTAAAGACGAAAACTGAGAACAATCTTAACAGAAGAGAGTCACGATATTAGGGTTAAAATCTTCAATACTGTTGACAGGGCCTCTGCTGCCAGCAGGTGTTGATAGCCTCAACAGGGATGTCATTTAACCCACTCTGACGTCTATATCCTGCTAAGAAGTTCCAAACCAGAATGAAGGACATTAAGGTCAAAAGAATCGATATCTAAGAATTTTAGTATACCTGACATTACTTCGCTGCCAGCGGGCCTGTTCAGTACCCCGACAAAGTTATCTTGGCATCGTGCATGCATTTACCTACTGCCAGCAGACCTGTTCAATATCCTGGCGGGTCTATAAGCATTTCCCACAGCTCTTCGAAGGTTTATTAAGTTTTAAAAAAATTTAATAGAGCGGGGTGATGTCGAAAATCCTGGTTTTTGGACAATTCTTAGTAAATCGTAGACCTTGAAGAAATTTCTTAGTTGTCCTCCATTAAGACCTGGAAATAGTTTATTAATAAAACTGACTTTCAATAGTAGGGAGACATCTTTGAGTTGTTCTCTTAAGGAACAGGGACAACATAAAAAGAATTTTTATGGATGATCGTGAGTAACTTCAGTTGTAGATTGAAATCAAGAAATGCTTTTCCAACAACGAGTTATCTTTAACATGGCTGCAAACTCAGAGAAATATCATAATTTATGTTTAAACAACTTTAACAGTCATTTTTGAAGGGAAATTTTATGTTCTCTTTGTCTGAACTAGCCCATGATGCAGGTACGTGCATCTCAAAAAGAAAAATTGATAAGGGAAAAAAAAATCAAAACAAACCAGTGAAGAAAACAAAAAGCAAGAAAAACAAAAAAATATTTACATAGTGTACATGGGAGTGTCATCAGGAAAAGTACCTTTTTAGAGCCTGGCCATTCACCGGATAGGTGTCTAGCTGTCCTTCTAAATTCTGTAATCGGAAGGAACTGGGACCCAATTTCTCAGAAATTAAGAATGGTCCTAGCCACAAGTTCTGAAAATTTGTATGTTCTCATTTTCCTTCATGTGGTTTGTCCCATTTCAGGACAAGGTCACCTACCTCAAAATTTCCATCAGAGGCAAAATTGGAATCAAACCATTTTTTAACAATGAGTTGATGTTGATCCAATTTCCGTTTCGCTTGAGTCCTCACTTCTTCTAATTTTAACAAAGAGTTAATTCAATTCTCCAAAGGGGGACAATCCTCTTCTTGTACTTTTTGCGATAACTGTATAGAGGGAAGTAGGACATGTGGTGGAAGAATCACCTCTCTATCGTAAATGAGAAAGAAAGGTGAGTTACCTACAACAGTTTTAGGAGTTACCCTATCAGCCCATATTGCATTTAATAAAGCATTATGCCAATTTTTATGATTTTCAAAGACTGTTCTTTAAATTATTTTGATCAGATTTTTGTTAATTGATTCTACCAAATCGTTGCCTTGGGGATAATAGCTGGTAGAATACTTCAATTTAATTCCTTTTTCTAGGGCGAAGTCACTTATTTCAAGAGATGAAAAATAAGAAGCATTATCAAATACCAGGCATTCAGGGATACCGAAACGAGTAATAATGTTCAAATTCGAAAAAGATATTACATGGCTGGTATTTACAGCTTTTAATGGGGCATCCTCAGACCACCTAGTGAAGTAATCTATAGCTATTATGATATACTTATGCTGTTGTGAGGATGGCGTATTGATTGGGCCTATAATATCTAGACCCCACTGCTGAAAAGGGGAGTCTACTGAAACTGGTTGCAGAGGGAAAGATGGTTTCTGTAACCGTCTGGAAGCTTTTTGACAGATTACACACTTGCGACACAAAGCACGAGCGTCTTTAAAAAGGGTAGGCTAGTAATAACCTACTCTTAATACTTTATGGGCAGTGGTTTCTCCACCAAAGTGCCCACCAGCTTCTCCTACGTGCAATTCCAATAAGACCTTTTCTGCTTCATCTTTCTCAAGGCAGCGCATTAATAGTCCATCAAAACTTTGATGAAATAGAATACCATTAATTAGCTGGAAAGAAGAAGATTTTAATCTTAGTGCTCTTATTTTAGTGGGATCCAGGTGATGGGGAGCTGATCCATGTATAAGACAAAATTGTATATCATCATACCATGGATTAATAGGGTTTACTACACAACAGATTTGATTTTGATAGTGTTTTCCTGGATTTAACATTTCATTTTCTTCTTGCTGCCCTGCAGCTGAATCAGCGACCAATTTGCATAACCCTTGGCCTCTTACTATTTGTGCTGGGGTGATTTCTATATCATACTCTTGCAAGAACATGACCTAGTTTGCCCTTTTTCCGCCTAGTTCTTTCTGTACTAACAAATTTTTGATAGCCAGGTAAGGGACAATGATTTTCGTACTAGATTTCAAAAGATAAGAGTCAAAGTGATTTACTTCTTTGAAAACATCATAGGTTTGTTGATCTATTGTTGGGTAATTAAGTTCTGCCCCTTTGAAGGCTGAGCTCATAAAATCGATCGGGACTTCATTTTTTTCAGCATTCTTTTGAGTTAGAATGACGGCGTATGAACGGTTAGAAGAAAATGTGTAGAGGGTGAAGTCCTGCACAAAGTCGGGGCTCATTAGAGAAGGAGCGTCTATTATGGCATTTTTTATTGAATTAAAAGCCTAGCTTTCTAAAGGTCCCCAATGGTATTGTACATCCTTTTTTATTAGGTTTTGTAATGGTCTCACCATTTCTGAAAAGCTTGGGAAGAACCTCCTAACAAAGTTTATCTGACCTAAGAAAGATTGCATAGACTTTTTGGATGAGGGAGGGGGGAGTTTCGAAATGAATTGAATTCTTTTAGGGTCAATAATCGTCCCTTCGTTTGATACAATGAATCCCAAGAGTTTACCTTGTTCTACTGCGAAGATAGATTTTTTAGGATTCAAAGAAATGTCGTATTTACGACATCGCTGTAGAACGGATCTTAAATGAGCTAGATGATCTTCTTTGTTTTTTGAGAAGACAGTGACATCATCTAGGTAAACTACGACAGATTGATTTTTTAGGCCTTGGAAAGCGATCTCCATCACTCTCTGGAAAGTGGAACTGGCATTCATGAGTCCAAAGGGCATCTTCCTATAAGCGTAGGTACCCCATGGGGTGTGGAAGGTGGTTTTGCGTTGGTCTGCAGGGGACATCAGGACTTGGTTATACCCTGAAAAACCATCCAAAAAGGATAATATTTCAGAACTAGATACCTATTGAAGGATCTGTTCCATGGGAGGGACAGGGTAGTTGTCTTTATCAGACGCTCGATTAAGATTTCGGAAATCGACACATAGTCGGATTTCGCCACTCTTCTTTTGGACAAGGACAATATTAGAGACCCATTGAGTGTGCCTAACTGAGAGAATTGTCTTAGCATTTAGGAGTTTGTTTAATTCCTTCTTGACAGTTGGTTCGAGTTTCGGGTGCATTTTCCTTAACTTTTGTTGAAAAGGTTGGGTTTGGGGTTTCATAGGAATAATTTGTATGATGTTAGGATCAAAGGTTTTTAGGTCGTTGTACGTCGAAGAAAAAACATCTTTGAATTTATTAAATAATTTAATAAACACTGTTTTTTCTTGTTCAGAACACCCCACCCCTAAATTAATGCAGTGTGGGTTGTCTTCAGTTCCCAAGTTTACTTTTTCATGCGTTAAGTATGAACTATTCATTTTATAGTTCACTGATTTTTTGAACTTGTCGTGAAGATCGTAAAATCTTTCTAATATAACTACAGATTTCGGTATAGAATTTACCATTTCTAATGAAGATTCAGGAGATCTTGGATCTGGTATTACCGTAAAGTCACGAAGATTTTCATCATGAGTACCTTCGTCGATCACCACACCCTGGAAAGTTTCTTCCATATGCAGGAAACTTATAATCTATTGATCGTCATCGAAGACTCTCCAATTTGTGATGTTGTATGGAACGGACGGTCTGAACAACAGTTCGACGGAGAATGCATTCGGAGATAAGCCTTCTGCAAGGAAAATTTTTGAAGCTACGTTAGCTAACAAATCAGCTTCCAAATTATTCAATCTAGGAATAGAAATTATGTTAAATGCGGCAAACTTATTCATTAAATTCCATACCTCAGTTTGGTAACTTTTAAGGTGTGGAAATAAACAATGGATAGAATTTTTTACCTGTCTAACTACGATTTCTGAATCGCCAAAGACAGTTAAATTTTGAATGTTCATATCTAATGCTTTTCTGAGGCCTTGCAATAGTGCCTCGTATTCTGTTGTGTTGTTCGTACATTGGAATTCTAACCTACAAGAAATCAGGGTCTTGTTACCTTCCAGATCGATGATCACGCAGCCTGCACCAACTCCTTCCTTGGATTTTGACCCGTTGAAGTAAAGAGACCATATTTGATTTTCATCGGTTGCATGTGTCCACTGAGGAGAAGCTGTTGGTTGTGTATATGTCAAAATTTCAGACTGTTGTTCTAGGTTAGTGATGGTGGAGGTTTCGGCCATGAAATTACCGAAAAAAGTATCCATCCTCTGTATTTCGGGAGAATCGGCAGAAGGAGTGAATGGTTCATTGGGATCATTTAAATCAGTCACCATGAACTTTAGATAACGTTCGCGATTTACCTTGATTCTATTAAGCTTTCCATTCTCTGGTAGCCACAGGTGAGACCAGTCTGTCGCAAAATAGTCATGTAGTTGTTCTAACCAGTCTCTGCTTAAAAAAAAACCATAAACTTTTGGGATATCTACAACAATAATATCAATCACTTGATGAACTTTAGGGTTAAACGACAATCTTATAAGCACATTTCTCAATTTGCCTATTACTTTAACACTAGTTCAATAAAGATGGATGATCTTCAAGGTGGATGGTTGAACTTCGGCATTAATCTTTTGACAAACAGACCATGGAATCACGTTAGATGATGCTCCTGAATCTACCATGCAGTTATGCACATTCCTATTGAAAATTTCAAAAGTTAACAAAAATGGAGGGACATTCCTGCGAGTACTAATAGTGGAATCTTGTTGTTTTTTACTCGCGGCCTCTAAGAATGATTTATCTACATTTGTTACATTATTTATAGGAAGGTATCTTTTCTCATGAGGGTCAGAAGTAGTTTTGGTGGAGGCCTTCTGAGGAACTTTGGGATTGCTCTGAACACCTTTATTATTGCTTGGATTGCTATTTTTGTTGTTCTCTGCAATATTTTGTAGCATTTTTTGCAGAAGAAAAGGGAATTTTAATAATTCATAGATAGAAATATTAGCCCTAAGATTCTTTAAATCTTCAACCAAATCATAATCTAAGCTTGGGTTTACTGAATTCTGTTTAGTCTCAATGGATTTAGGCTACTTTGGAGGCAAAGTCGTAATGATTTCAGAAGAAGGCGTGTTTGATGTCTTACTCCTAGTATTGTAAGGATGCACTGTTTCAAAATTAGCTTGAAAAATAATATCCGAAAAATGTCCAAAAATGTTCGGAGAGGATTCATCTTCTTCTATTGTCTCTTGTTCAGCTACATCTTCAGGGATCTCAAGAGGCATCGGGTTATCTTGTGCTTCTAGAATTGTTTGAATAGAGAATTGTAGGCTTTCTAGATTTAGGCCTTCAGTATTTGAATTAGGTCGGTTGGTGGGAAAAGGCTTCCTAAAAGGGGGTTTGTAAGGTCCTTTTCTCGAAGAAGTTTCTTCATCCATCCTTTTCAAATCTATAACTTGATTGGACAGTTTTTGAACGACTTTCTATAAGTTTTCTAAATCTGAGCTTCCAAGTTGAGCTTTGTTTTGGGAAGGTCTACGGAGGATTTTGATTTTCTTTTTGGAAGATGAACTAGTCTCTGTCTCGTTGCTAGTAGTGTATTTTAAGATGAGGATGTCTTTCTCGATCTGACTGGCCTCTTCAAAGGCTTCTAACAACGTGGATTTCTTGGATCTTTTTACCCAAATGGCTATGCTTTGATGTAAGGCTTTCGTATAATATGCTATAATCAGATTCTCAGCAGGCATTGAATCAGTAGGGATTCGATTCTTTAATGTCAAGAACCTTTGATTAAAGTCTTTAATATTTCTTTGGGGTTCATTCTCAAACTATAAAGCTCCATGACTGGAACTTTAGGAGACTTGTCATCTCTGAACTTCTCAAGAAAACATGATTCAAATTTCTCCCATGACACGATGGTATGGGGTTGTTGGGAAAAGTACTAGGTAGAGGCATTTCCCTCAAAGGTGTAGGGAAACAATCTACAGACTACATCTTCATGCTCGACACTACGGAGTCTAATGTCTAACATAAACTTTTTGATGTGATCTTCGGTGATCTGTTTGGAATTTGGGTCAAACTTAGGGAGTCATTTCTCTGGGTGTTTTGGTAAGGGATGATGAGGCCCAGGTATTTCCACTGCATCCTGGTCGAGCCAAGGTCTGGCGGGATTGTTCTAGTTGGCCATAGGTGTGGGTGGTTTCGAAGGTTGGGATGAGGAACTGCCTTCGTCAGAGGATTCTTCTCTTGAAGAAGAAGGAGATGAAGGAGGTGGTGATGGTGGTATACTGGATCCTCCTATTGCAGAGGTGAGGATCGGCTCTGTAGGGTTTAAAGTAAGGTCAGTGCCTCCAAGTTGTTCTCTGATATAAGGGAATTCTAATGGTTGGTCCAAAGGTATGTTTGGTTGTCTTAAATGGGCGAAGGCACTGTGCGTTCTTATGAGAGATTGGTGAACGATCTCTTGTATGTCGCCACCCGTAGGATTTGGGGTTACTGGTTCAACTGTGATCCATAGATCATCGTTTGATGTGGTTGTTGTTTGAGGGAAAACGTTGTTGTCTGAATGACTTCTAGTCACAATAGGTGAGCGGGTAGTTGGTGGAGGAGTCTTACGACCACCTCGTGCCATTAATAATTTTCAGGCCCTCCTTCTAGCGCCATTTGTTGACGGGCGAAAATGTCCACTCGTCAACTAGAGGAGTGAATCCAGTCTGGGGTTGTCTATTTAACCCAAGCCGTTTGGATTAATCCACTCCGACGGGTTTAGCAGCTCCATTAGCCGATCTAAGTCGTAAAGAAAACAAAAAATACAACTAAAGAAGATAGAATAATTTAATAAATAACACTCGCTAAATATATATACATCTAATATAACATTACAGTTTGACTAACTGATGTTTATGAAACTATTCAACTAATTATATGCATAATTTATAAGTAATTCTCTTTCTAATATATATACAATTTATAAAAATGATTGTAATTCTATTATCTGTATAACATTTATAGAATGCAAATTTTAATCTAAACCTACAGAAATCGAATATGGATTGGTTTATTTAACGACAACAAAACTATCATTCAATCTTCTTGATTTATTTTTATAATGTTTATACATCAGAAATGAAATAACCAACTGTCTAATGAAAAAATAAAGATAACAAACAATAAAATGTGTTTATATTACAGGAAATTACTATATTAATTAAACTAATGAAATAAAACTAATGAACTAACCTATAATCGCATCTCCTATTCTTCCTGTGTATAGCATCCAATCTCGTTGTTTAATGAGGCAAATCTGCAACAAATCTTATAAATGCTTCTCATAAACGTGAAGCAGTAGTGATTGAATCCCAATTATATAACATAAAGGAGATATAGTTACAACAATCTTATGATTTTACAAATAGCCACATTAGGATAAATCCAAGTGTGAAAACTTGTGAATAAACGTTCAACAAAGGATAAAGATAAATCTCTTGATTCATTGTTTGAACAAAATAATTACTGTATGTCAAATATGAGACATGAAACGTGGATATCATATAAAATTCATCATACCAATCTAGTGCGAGTCATGACCCTCGTGGTCCAACTGCTCTCACCGGGACCTTCTTCCACTCAGGCCTGAAGAGCTACAATGCCCTCGGATCCCGTATCGGGACCTTTCATCACCCACAGGGTACTCTATTGATCTCCCGGCAGTTGTCTCGAGAAATTGGGTTTCGCGATTTCATGAACCCTGTGTACACATTCTTGTGCTAACCAAACCCCGAAACCCGATAGTCAATAGTCAACGATTATGTCCTTGTCGGGGATTTCCCTATCGGGAAATCGGCAATTGTGATGTCGCGATTCACTCACCCCACAAATCTCCGAACCCCGAACTCTGATATGCACGTGTGCCAACTCCGCGCCACGTCACCTCCTCTCTCCGCTCTATCGGGAATCGCGAGATCGCGGTTTCACCGGTCGCAATTCCTTTACACAATAAAACCCCGAATACCGAATCCCAACCTCCCGGGATCTCGTGCCACCTGTCCTTATGGTGATCAATGGCTCTGATTAATTCAGGAAATCGCCAATCATGATTTAAATGAATATAAGATCCTTATCTCCACAAACGTCGAAGGCCGAATCCCGATGGACTTTGGTCCTTCCTCCTGCGCCTAAGGGCTAAACCTTGCGCAACTTCTCCAAGATCTGACAGTCAGCGGGATTTCACGATTTTCTTCTGCGAACCCTGGCTGTCTATTCTCCTCCTCAGAGATTTCTTCCGCTCCATAGCTTCTCCCTGTACGAACCCCACCTGGGTTTGTTTCCACAGTATTCATGAAGGAACTATCCCTCCTGAGATTTGTCAACTCTGACTCCTTCAGAGACCTTGCATCCACTTCTTGTCCTCAACCTCCAACAGTTCTCAAAGTGTTGAGTTTTTCGAATCCTGGGCACTTACAGCCACAGTAATCACATCTTCCTGTGCTCAGGATAACTGCTGAGACTTCAAATTCATCCTACACTTATCTTGCATGACTTTTGTTTAAACCCAAATCACTTCTGGGTGAACGAGAATGAGAGTTTAACTATTTAGCCTCATCAACGCACTCTATGCGGATGAATTCGACTGCACTCTATGCAAGAGTCTCCCGGCTCAAACAGAGAAAAAATTGAAACTCATTCTCCTCTCTTTCAGACCTCAGTAAACCTCTGAAATCTCATACACAACATATTCAAAGAAAATGTATACAAAGAAAACAAACATTCATGAGCATAATATCAACACAGAGGAAACAACACAAACCATGAAATTGAATCACGGACTCTCTTCTATTAATTCAATCTGTACATGGGTGTTCTACACAAGTTCTCTTCTCTGCTCTTCTCTTCTGAATGCTTGATGATAATACAATGTACAAAGGAGGGTGCGTATATTCCGTTTTCCCTCTCGAATTCTACAACTATCAAATCTACAATTAATTCCTATCTAACAACATTAAATCTATTAAATGCCTTCCTATCTACTAAGGACGAGAGCTTAAAGGCTCAAGGTCCCCTTTACAATACAGGTGCACTTCTTTATGAATGCCTTCATTAAATAACGACGCAACAACTTTCCAAAGCATTTCAAAAATATGTGTTGGCGCTATCCAGTTGTTTCCTCTCAATGTGCTGGCTCGCTTGATGAGTGAACGATGCTCCTACATCATACTCCTCGGCTTGAAAATTTTCATGGGCTCCTGTCCATGAGTTCCTGCATAGTTTGTCCATGCCTCTGTATGACTTCTTCAGTCTCCCAGCTGGCATCCTCCATTGGGTGGTTCTTCCATTTCACCAGGTATTCAAAATATTGCTTTCGCCTGGTCTTCCTACCTACTCGCTTGTCCAGTATGAACTCCATATGAGGTTTCTCTGCTACTGGTAACTGCTTCTGCCATTTGATCACTGGTCCCTCATCTTCAGTTTCTTCTTTTCCAGCCCTGTATGGATATAAATCTGAAACATTAAAAATCGGAGATATCCCGATGCCATTCGGCAACTCAATCTCATATGCATTCTCTCCAAATTTCCTCAGGACTTTGCATGGTCCGATTTTCTTCATCTTGAGTTTGTTGTATGTCCCCCTCGGGAACCTTTCCTTCCTTAAGTGTGCTAGAACCATATCACCAAATTCAAACTGAAGTTGTCTCTTCCGCTGATCTGCTCTACGCTTATACTCTTGATTTGATTTCATCAGTCGCTGCTTCACTTGACTGTGAAGTTCCTGCATCGCCTCAGCGAACTCTTCAGTGATAGCACTGCTAGTTGCAGCCTGTTCTGACTCCATGAGCTCAGAAACTCCCCTTGGCTGTGTCCCATACAAAATCTGAAATGGGCTTTTGCCTGTACTCCAATTCACCGAATCATTGTACGCAAACTCTGCCTGTGGTAATATCTGGTCCCAACTATTGTGGTGCTCTGTCACCAGGCTTCTCAGCAAGTCTCCAAGACTTCTGTTGACCACCTATGTTTTCCCATCCATCTGCGGATGGTAAGATGAACTAAAATCCAAGTTAGTTCCTAGCTTCTTCCATAGCGTCCTCCAAAAATGACCTATGAATTTCGTATCCCTGTCTGATACAATACTTCATGGCAATCCATGAAGTCTAACAACCTCTTTGAAAAACAAATTTGCGATGTGCATCGCATCGCTGGTCTTCTGACATGGAATGAAATGTTCCATCTTCGAAAACCTATCTACCACCACAAAGATGGAATCAACTCCTCTTTGTGTCCTCAGCAAACCCAAAACAAAATCCATGCTAATTGCCTCCCATGGTCTCTCGGGTATGGGCAATGGCTGGTAAAAACCTACATTCTTCTTTCTCCCTTTCGAATGCTGACAAATCCTGCATCTGTCAACAAATATTTTAACATCTACTCGCATGCCTAGCCAAAAATATGATTCGCTCAGCTTGGCGAATGTTTTTTCATGTCCAAAATGACCTGCTAATCCACCACTATGTTTTTCCTTCACCAAATTCTCCCTCATGGAGCAATTCAGAATACATAGTTGATTGCCTCTAAAAAACAATCCCTCCTGGATCATGAAATCTATCCATGGACTCCGATCTCTGAGAACTGGATTCTCAGCTGCCTCGTATGCCTCTTCGAAATCTGCATCCTTGGCATACATATCTTTCAGATTTTCAAAACCCAATGTTTTGACTCTAAATTCCTGCAGCAACAAACATTTCCTGCTCAAAGCATCAGCCACTTTCTTAGCAGTCCCTGAAATGTGCTTAGTTACAAATGTGAAATTTTGCATGTACTCAACCCATTTTGCATGCTTCTGGTTCAACTTCTCCTATTGACTTACAAACTGCAATGCATGATTATCACTGTACAGAACAAATTCTTTGGGTATCAAGTAATGCCTCCACTTCTTTAATGCCTGTATGATGGCATAAAACTCTTTATCATATGTGGAGTACTTCAACTTTGCATCATCGAGTTTCTCGCTAAAATATGCCACTGGCCTATCATCCTGACTTAAGACTCCACCTACAACATATCCGCTCGCATCACATTTCACCTGAAATGTCTTCCGAAAGTCTGCCAACACCAGAATTGGTTTCTCTGTTATTTTCCGCTTCAACAGATTGAAGCTCCTCTCAGCCTCTATTGTCCAGTGAAAAACTTTATGTCATTTTTTCACGGTGTCCATCATTTCTGCGCTAATTCCACTGAAATTCCTGATGAATTTTCTGTAGAAACTAGCCAATCCATGGAAACTTCTCACCTCGAAAACATTTCTCGGTGATGGCCAATTCTTGATCACTTCCACCTTCTCAGGATCCATCTTCAACTCATTTGCTGAGATAACAAAGCCCAGATAGATGAGCTCTGTCTTCATGAAGGAACACTTCTTCATGTTGATCAACATCTTCTCCCGCTGCAATCTTCTCATTACAATGGCCAAGTGTCTCAAGTGTTCAGCCTTGGTCTTACTGAAAATCAGTATATCATCCAAATACATGACCACAAATTTGCCAATGAATTCCCGCAGGACTTCATTCATCAGCCTCATGAATGTGCTCGGTGCATTTGTCAAGCCAAACGGCATGACCAGCCATTCGTACAAACCTTCATTTTTCTTGAATGTTGTCTTCCATTCATCACCCTCTCTCATGCGAATCTGATGATATCTGCTCTTGAGATCAATATTTGAAAAGTAATTTGCCCCACTCAGGAAATCCATCAGATCATCCATTCTCGGCAGTGGAAATCTGTACCTAATGGTGATTTTATTAATCGTTTTGGAGTCTGTACACATCCTCCATCCTCCATCCTTCTTCGGACTCAGTACTGTTGGAACAACACATGGACTTAGGCTCTCTCTAACCAGTCCTTTGTCCAGCAGATCCTGTACCTGCCTTTTGACTTCCTTATTCTCTTGGGGTGTCAACCTGTATGCATCTTTATTCGGCAAGCTGGCTCCGGGTATGAGATCGATGTGATGACTCACACTCCTCATTGGTGGCAACGAACGAGGTAGTTCATCCACGATGATGTCAGCGAACTCTCCCAACAGTTCTTGAATCTCGTCTGGTAAGTCATCCACTCGTGTGCTTGTCAGGACAATTCTTGGCTTCCTGACAACAAAGAATTGTGGATCTTCATTCTTCTCCATCTCTGTGAGAATTTCCTTCCCACTCATGAGAAGTATGGTACTGCTTACCTCCGGCTTCACTTCTTTATCCTTTATTGGAAGCAATTTATGGGTTCTTCCATCCTTTTCCAAAGTGTATGTGTTCATCCTTCCGTCATGAACCACATTTCTGTCATACTGCCATGGTCTACCTAGCAATATATGACATAAATCCATGGGGATAACATCACACAAAATCTCATCATGGTAATTCCCAATCTTGAATTTAACTAAGCATTGTTTAGTGACACTTACCCGATGTCCTTTCTGTAACCACGAGACTTTATATGGACTCGAGTGCTTAGTCGTCTCCAGCTCCAGTTTTTCCACCATCTCGGTTGAAATAAGATTATCGGTGCTCCTGTTGTCAACTATGACCTTGCATTTCCTGTCCTTGGTTGTGCAAGCTGTTCTGAACAGTCTGCTCCTCTGCACTGAGCTTTCCACCTCTTTCTCAGGTGTCAAAAGGATTTTATGCATTCCTAGCAATCTTCCGCTATCTACATCTTCGGTCTCAGCATCACGCCGCTGCGCCTCAGTGATGTGAGTTTCTCCTCTGTCCGGTTTCCTATCTGGATAGTCAACGGCTTTATGTCTGTCCTTTCCACATGTAAAGCATGTGATGATTCCTCCTCGACCTCTTCCTCTACCTCGGGTACGAGGAAAAGTGTTGGCATCAACATAACTGCCACCCTGCTCTGTATGCTGCCTCCTCGGCTCAGCATATTGTTGCCTTTGTGAGGTTCCACCTCTTTCATCTTCTCCCCAAGGTTTCTGCCATTCCTCCTTGGGCTTCTGGAATTTTTCCTGGGTAATTGCTTTGCCTCTTGGTTGGCTTCTGCCTCGCCCTCGCTGACCCTGTTTACGACTTCGCTTCTCCTCGGATTTTAGAGCCATCTGGTACACATCCTCAACTGTTTGGATGGTAACCATGCTCAACTCATCCTGAATGTCATACCTCAACCCATTCAGATACCTCGCCACCTTCTCATCATCGCTCTCCCGATGAGCTGCTCAGATGTTGAGTCTGTAAAACTCCTCAGTGTACTCCTTCACCATCATCAACTTCTGTCTCAGGTTCTACATTCGCCTAAACAGCGTGATCTGGTAATCCCTAGGGATGAACTTTGCCTTCATCTTCATGATCATTCTATCCCAGCTTTTGATCTTCTGTTTTCCCTTGGAACGCCTATCTGCCTGTAGCTCGTCCCACCATAACGTTGCATGTCCTTTCAACTTAGTGACATCATGTCTAACCTTCTTATCCTCTTCAATATCTTCGTAATCGAAGTAGGTGTCAAGAGCTCGGATCCAATCCAGCAACTCTTCTGCATCCAGATTCCCCTCATAGACGGGAATGTCCATTTTCGACTTGGAACTCATCCTAGAAATGGATCTGATCAACCGTTATGTTGATGCGTCCTCTGCTGTGACCTCTTCTTCATGTCCAGCTTCTTCTTCCACCTCGGAATCACTAAACTCTCCAGCACCAGCTCCGCGTCTCTACGCTGTCTCCATCTCCTCAAGCCTTGCTCGGAGATCTCTCATCTGGCGCTCTATTTCTGGATTCCCTGTCGGCCTACCTCTTCTTCGCGCATCCCTATCTTCAGGATCTGGTGACTTCCTTTCCCTTCTAGGTGGCATGATGTCTTCTCTTCTCTGCTACTGAAAGCAAAGAATTACCGCTCTGATACCACTCTGGTGCAATTCGTGACCCTTGTGGTCCAACTGCTCTCACCAGGACCTTCTTCCATTCAGGCCCGAAGAGCTACAATGCCCTCAGATCCCGTATCCGGACCTTTCGTCACCCACAGGATACTCTATTGATCTCCCGGCAGTTGTCTTGGGAAATCGGGTTTCGCGATTTCGCGAACCCTGTGTACACGTTCTTGTGCTAACCAAACCCCGAAACCCGATAGTCAATAGTCAACGCTTCCGTCCTTGTCGGGGATTTCCCTATCAGGAAATCGACAATTTTGATGTCACGATTCACTCACCCCGCAAATCTCCGAACCCCGAACTTCGATATGCACGTGCGCCAACTCCGTGCCACGTCACCTCCTCTCTCCGCTCTATCGGGAATCGCGGGATCGCGGTTTCACTGGTTGCAATTCCTTTACACAATAAAACCCTGAATACCGAATCCCGACCTCCCGGGATCTTGTGCCACCTGTCCTTATGGTGATCAACGGCTCTGATTAATTCGAGAAATCACCAATCGCGATTTAAATGAATATAAGATCCTTATCTCCACAAACGCCGAAGGTCGAATCCCAATGGACTTTGGTCCTTCCTCCTACGCCTAAGGGCTAAACCTCACGCAACTTCTCCAAGATTTGACAGTTAGCGGGATTTCACGATTTTCTTCTGCGAACCCTGGCCGTCTATTCTCCTCCTCAGAGATTTCTTCCGCTCCACAGCTTCTCCCTGTACGAACCCCACCTGGGTCTGTTTCCACAGTATTCACGAAGGAACTATCCCTCCTGAGCTTTGTCAACTCTGACTCCTTCAGAGACCTTGCATCCACTTCTTGTCCTCAACCTCCAACGGTTCTCAAAGTGTTGAGTTTTTCGAACCCTGGTCACTTACAGCCACAGTAATCACATCTTCTTGTGCTCAGGATAACTGCTAAGACTTCAAATTCAGCCTGCACTTCTCCTGCACGACTTCTATTTAAACCCAAATCACTTATGGGTGAACGAGAATGAGAGTTTAACTATTTAGCCTCATCAACGCACTCTATGCGGATGAATTCGACTGCACTCTATGCAGGAGTCTCCTGGCTCAAACAGAGAAACAATTGAAACTCATTCTCCTCTCTTTCAGACCTCAGCAAACCTCTGAAATCTCATACACAACATATTCAAAGCAAATGTATACAAAGAAAACAAACATTCATGAGCATAATATCAACACAAACCATGAAATTGAATCACACACTCTCTTCTATTAATTCAATCTGTACATGGGTGTTCTACATAAGTTCTCTGCTCCTCTTCTCTTCTGAATGCTTGATGATAATACAATGTACAAAGGAGGGTGCCTATATTCCGTTTGCCCTCTCGAATTCTACAACTATCAAATCTACAATTAATTCCTATCTAACAGCATTAAATCTATTAAATGCCTTCCTATCTACTAAGGATGAGAGCTTAAAGGCTCAAGGTCCCCTTTACAATAAAAGTGTGCTTCTTTATGAATGCCTTCATTAAAGAACGACGCAACAACTTTCCAAAGCATTTCAAAAATATGTGTTGGAGCTATCCAGTTGTTTCCTCTCAATTTGTTGGCTCGCTTGATGAGTGAGTGATGCTCCTGCATCACAATCTGTAATAAAACGTGATATCTAAAGTAGTCACAATCTAATTACAAATCACACTGATCATAACTTGAAAAAGAACACGATATATACAAGATAAAGTTGTGCCAATATCATCTTCAATTCAAGTCTGTAAATCATACATCCAGTTTTCTGCCTCCAGGCAGAGATGGTCCTCATTTTACAAATCAACATATTTATATATAATTCAGGAGAAAATCACTTCCTATTGATAACATCCAGTTTGTTCCAAAAAATGTGGAAGATACAATCTCCCAGATTCTATTTGATACCAAAAAAACTAACTGCCTATCCTATCAAAACAAGAAGATAGTATGCTAAGAGATCCCAACAGTGATTCAAATCTCCTCATAAGTCATGGGTTCCTGTAAACAAATCAAAATAAAATATTTGATATGCATTTTCAGATATCAAAACAAGTAATTCGAATTTGTCTAACTAGCTACAAAATCTCACGATTCTTTGGCTAGTTATAATCATAACTAGAACCATATTTTATTAAATCAATCAAAGAAAACCAATGATAATCTGAGCAAGCAAATCATGTATCCTAATTTAATAAAAAAAAAGACAGAATCATACTAAATTTAAAACAAAAAAATCATACCTCAAATTAAGGGATTCAGACTGATCAAGCAATTTTTGAATTCACTATTGCAGTCACTGCTTCCACGTTCTTAAAAACAACAGACACTGTGGTTTTTTAGTGTTTTTCATTGGTTTGAGCTATGGATTGGAGTCTGCTATTCTCCTTCATTAGAAAATTCACCTGGTCTTCCAAGGATTTGAGCCGAGACTGAAGTAAAGGCACATCTTTGTAATACCTATCGATCCAGGATCGATATTCATTACAGTGCGGCTATAAAGACTGTGTGTCGGTGCTGATAGTATTAACAGGTGGGGAATCTTCCATTGGACCTCTAGGTTCATCATTGAGTTTGATTCCGGGGAAATTAGGATTGTCCTTTAGACATGGCGGAAGGTTAGAAACAAAATCGTAGGGTTTGTTAGAACAAAGTCCGTATGAATATGGATACTCTTCGTCCAGGAACCTTTCAATTTCTCAATCAGAATCCTCACTTACCACGATTTCATTTTGATCTGCATAGGGCTTGGGTTTATTTCGAGCACATCACGAAACCCAACGAGCGGCCCTTTTTCTCTTATAATTGACATCGACGTTTCCTTTACATTTTTTCTTTGTGGGTTTTCTAACAGTCTTAACACAACCTTTATGATACGAGTCTGGTTGAGTGTCGGGTAGGGTAGCATCATGGTCGATCAAGGGTTCCAAATTTGAGATAGGGTCACAGGGTATGAGCGAAGGAGGAGAGATGGCAAGTTTCACGAGGGTTTCTTTGATGACAGGTTTGTCAACCTGTGCCAACTCACTACTACCAAAACCATTCCATAACAAGAAAGCATCCCAACAATCACCGTCTAATTTCAACTGATGTATGATAATAATCTTGATTAAACAATGGTGGAACAGACGAGAATCGGACTTCTACCTCTTATATTGCTTTGCCATCTTGTATAGACTTTGAAGGAGGAAATAGGGCATGTTCAGGGGGAAATCGATAAAACTCATAAGCAATCTCAAGTGAAACAAGAAAACCAACCCATATCTCCCCTCACAGGTAATGAACTGTTTTACAATAGCTAACAGATCAAGCCATCTGGATTTTAAAGATGACATAGGCATACCTTTGTCGCAGCTGGTAATTCTCCTTGAGGTGAACAACAATGACCAGAGGACTTCTTCAACCTTTGAGTTTTTGAACCATTTTTGGCCCACAGTTGGTAGACCGATAGCTTGGCTTATAAAATCCTCGCTTAACTCAATATGAACACCCCCTATTTTCTCTCTGCAACCATCGAATGTCAACGCAAATTCTTGAGCGACCCTTAGATTAAAACCCTCGAATTTCTCAATAAACACACGCCAGTCGTTCTTTTCTAAGTCATCTCTAGTGTTGTCAAATGATAACAAGGCCTGGATGCCATTGGGCTCAATCCGCACCACAGGATCCATGGCTAACAACATGAAATCAACCATGAAAATCGGGGGTAGGGTTTGATAAGAAAACAGAGAGCCATAGCCCTGAATTTTCACATAGCAACAATAGTTTGAAATGGTAGATAGGAGTGATAATCACCGTGTTTTGGAGGAGGTCGTGAGGCCCGAGACCATATGGATTAATTATCGTGTTGTACCTCATAAGACATGTAGCATTTGAATACCATAGAGTGCATAAATTCATGGCTTGGTTAAAAGCATGAGATAAACATTGTATTTTAAAAACAAAATTTGAATTAAAAACCTCATTACAATTAATCAAATATTAAATGAGATGAGGTTTTATGTTTATGTAACTAAGGAATGACTATAGTCTAGGAACAAAGGGTTATAAACTAGGAAAATCATCAAATTCATAGCGAATGATGACAATTCGACAATAGACCATATGAGCAGTTATCCTTTGATCAAAAATTGAAACCAAGTGTGAATTCCAACTGTAAGTTTTCATGATTACAGTCATGAAAATAAAATGGAGAGGACAAGTGATAAGTTTCATTGCTTATGACGAGTAATGCACACTTAGAAATCCTGTGTAGGCAGCTTACAAACAATATAAGATACGTTATTGCTACCAACACTCATTTAATTTTTATCGTTTTTTAAGTTTAACCATGTTGGGGACATAATTAACCTCTATTACATGTGACAACTCCTAAGACAAGAAGCATTTCCCAGGACTCTAAGTTAGGAATATGTGATGTGATGGTGTTATGTTAGGTAAAATGGTATTCTCATGGGTTAACCCTCATAGCAACAAAGGATGATGTAGAGATCTTATCTTTCTAGCTTGCAAGAGCTAGGAGTTATTATTTGATCAGCATGTGTTCCTTTAGAGAGGGAGTTCTTAGAATCCAATTACCATTCCTTAAGCCTCTTTTTATTACTACCCCTATTTTGTCTTTTTTTTTATTTGCTTGGTGCCTTTCTTTAGATATGCATTGTTAATCATGATACATGGGGAAATTGGGATTTATTACAAGGTGGCATGGCTCAAGCTTTATAATTAGACTTTTTCTTTTATCTGCATCAACTTTAATCATTTTCAACTCTTTTGATTTACTTAGGATTTTCGTACATGGGATATTCTTTTCTTCATTTTGGACATGGCTACATGGCATATGATAAGTCAACCATGATAGGGAAAATGATTCTTGTGCATGGAAATAATGGGGAAAATTAAAAGGTGTGAAATATGACTAGGGATATGACACGCTACTCCTACCTAGGTCTTTATTAGTACAACTTTACCCAAAAGGTGACCACACTTATCTAAAGGGAAAATATGACTCACCATGGTACAACTAAGGAAAGACATGAATTTAGAGTGTTATGATCCATTATTAGAATACACTAATGTTCATCACGGTCAGGATCTATATAGGAAGCAATATCACCATATGTGAGCAAGAGCATAAGATATAATACTGTCCAATACATCAAACATCATCATAATTGAAGGAATAGGGAGTTATCTTGATGTGTACAAAATCATCTATGTGCCAAAACCAACTAAACCATGTTAGTATCCATCATGAAATCATAAAGGATGGTCATATCCATTGTACAAAGAAGGACCATCATGAAGCAACAATATGTTACATATGTGCTTTGAGTGACCAATCTAAAGTGATCACATCAGGTGTGAATTGGAACATCGTGCCACTGGAAGAGTGATGCTCACACTAAAAGTCCAGTCATGTAATGAAAATCACAAGTTTACCTATCATACAATATGAGTGGTTACAATTGGCTCCAACTTGGGAATATATGATCTTTGAATAAGAGTACATGAGAACTATAGAATCTTGATCAAACATGCAAAATACATCCATCATAAAAACCTGCTACACTCAATACGATGAAGAGTAGTACAACAAAAACAGGGTGAGATGATCACCCTGGTCCACCATAAATATAGTTGAGAAAAATGTAAAATTCATGGTATTGAAACTACTCCAAGCAAAACATGAGCCAAAATATAAAAAAAATGCATGAAAAACAACAATTATTTTAAACTAGATACAAGCTAAAGTATCAAAGTAATGCATGAAAGAGAACACACAACTACACTAATCTATTTCTAAAATGAGATTATTCATTCATATTTGTACAAGGTTGACATGGCACTAATTTCCATCAGAGTAGTAATATTTCATAATCTATTTCATAATCTACCCATTCATCAGTAGTGGTAACATTTCTCTGTCTAGGTGACTAATATGGAAATACTTTGTTTTTGCTTTCTTGGCTTTTCATTCATCCTGTCCCACATGAGGACTAAATACTGCATTTTAAACTTCTTTAGGTGATCCCTTTTATCAAAAACTTCTTCTGAATTACCTTGGTTCTAGACAAGATGATAAAAATCTCTTTATCAATTTTCATCGAATTCTACAAGTTGGTTCACCCTTACCTGAACTACGTCCTTCTCAATGGCGAAATGATGCAAAAAAAATTATGTTGGGATTTTCAAATGGATTGTTAGTATAATATCCATAAACCTAACCCTAGTTGTAATTATTAATATGGGTTGGTAAGCCATTAGTACCAAGCATAAATGTAATTTTGCATATAGGTTGGTGCATTGCTAGCATCAAGTTGTAGTTTTGTGTGCACCTGAGTAGTGCACAAAGTTTTTTTGACAAAGAAAAGAGCACACCCATTCCATAGTGTTTTACACACCTGAGTAAGTGCATATGGATTGCACACCAAGGCAAGGGTATGAAGATTCCATAATGTTGCGCGAACCTAGGTAAGTGCATGAGGATGACCAAGTAATCACACTCAATTTATTAATAAAAACACATTGTTGCATGTAAACAAACTCAAACGAAAATGAGATGGGGGGATGAACTCCATCAAAAAAAAGGAAAAGGGGGGATTAAGCCAACGAAATATTTTATTAATATTTTTGGAAAAGTATAATATATGGACAATTATTTATCCTAAGTTCACAAGGAATGGGAACGAGTCACCAAGTGGCTAAAAGATAAGTTTGAAGGTGACAAGTGTCCAATCGAATGAATGCAATATATATTGTTGGCCTTAGTGTATTTCGGGGGGATTTCATTCATTTTATTCATGTTTTCAAACTGATATTGTTTCAAGAAAAGGAAGAATTGTCTATCATGGTAGAACCTTATGCTTGGTTCATCCAGTTCTGGTCAAAGAGGCAGGTTTTCAAACCCATGAGAAATTTTTCCAAGTGAGAGATTTATTTTTGAAGAGGTAGGTTTTCAGGCCCGTAAGCATTCTCTCCAGGTGAAATATTTACTGGTAATTGTTCCCTGGTGCATTGGGAATTAGTTGCAGTGCTATGAGACTTCATGTCCATCCTGTTTCTAAAGCCCTGGAAGGGAAGTGGGAAAACCGAAGGACGGTTTAGCAAAGAAGGAGAAAACTTTATGGGGTGGGACAGGCATGTGGGGAATGAGGGACCATAGACTATTTACAACAATGAGTAACCTAATTCCATTGTTATTAGACGTTATACTGGCATTAGGAATCCCTTTTCCCTGGTGGTTTTTACACCCTAGCTTGGGGGTGACCTGTTGCTGAAAGCTTATGAGAAACAACGTTTATGGCTGGGAGGAACGTCTGAGTCCTGAGCGTAGTTGGTGAATTTTCATAAAATATAAGTGTTCTTCATGTTCTTGTCCAATTTACTATGTGTTATTTATTTATGATTTCGATGGTTTATTGATTTTATGATGTTGTATATAAGTATTTGTTGTCATTTTGTATAATGTTGCTTGCACAAATAAGTGTTGTGTTAATATTCAAAATTGTAGATGTACATGTTGTGTAAGTTTTATTATTGGTTTTTCTATTAAGTTAACTTTATATTAATATTCATGGAGTCTGAGGGAAGGGTTAGAATGGCTATGCATGTGGGGAAATACCCTATGCACGCCAGGGGTTAGAATTCGTGGTGCATACAATAAGTAGTCTATGCACATAAGGAGAACATAACCTGCATGTGAAGTTAGAATGGTTGTGCGCAGAGTAGTGATCACGTGTTCATGGTGATTTATGTGCACAATAATGTTTGGGTGCACATCATGCTTGTGCGCGTAGTTTTTTAGTGTTACTTCCGCTATTATAAGTTATGTCAAAAGAGGAAATTATGTGTGGTGTGACCCAACTTGGGGTCATGTTTGTTACTCTAAGTATTACTACATAGACCCAAGTTATAGACTCTTATATGCACACTTGTTTTTGGAGTAGCATTGCTCGACAGTAAGTTGGGGATGTTACATATTGGTATCAGAGCATTTTTGGGGGAGATATGTGTGGCGTTTCCAAGATTGGGTGGTTGGGGACATTACAGTTAGTGTGACCTCCATCCCATACACCAACTCAAATGGTCTTCTCCCCATAAAAGTTTCTTTGTGATTCTATCTGCGCATAAAGCATACTTAATTTTGTTGTCCTAGATTCTCTTGTTATCTCCCACAATCTTCTTGATGATGGTCATTAAATATTTATTGCTTGATCCTTCCAGACCATTTCCTTGTGGATAATAATTAGACGAGTGAAACAAGAAATTTCCATAATCAAAACCAAATGAGGACAAATTAGTTGAGTTGAATTCCTTGGCATTATCTGTTGTGATTTTGGTTGGGACACAAAATCTTGTGACAATTATTTCCTCTAGTAACTCCTTTACCACATTATCTATTTCTCTTTTCATGGGGATAACTTCAACCCACCTATTAAAGTAATCAATTCTTGTGAGGATCCACTTGAATCCATTACTTGATTTTTCTTTGAATTCTTTGATGAAATCTAGGCCCCATTATTGGAAAGGTTCCTTTGGTATGACTAGTTGCAAAGGTATGGCCACAAGATGTTGTTTTCCCATGATTAAATGGAATTTCTTGCATTCTCTAATAAACTTATGGTCAGATTCAACATTGTTGGCCAATAATATCCCACTCTTAAAATTTTACGAGTTTTGGTCTAAGTAGCATGTGTTGGACAACTGAGAGGGGGGGGGTGAATCAGTTGTTACCGTTCTTAAACAATTATGCTTCTTTTAAACTCTTTGTTGAGGCACTAAATGATAATCACAATAATGCAGGGAAATAAACAATGGCAAATTCAGCATCAGTCACACATATGAGAAACACAAAGACAGATATTTCTTGAGGAAACCCATACAGGGCAAAAACCTCTTTTTCTTTATGTGATAAGTAATAGTTACATTCTTTACATTATCATACATATGAGCACCAACTCATAATGAGACTGCAACCTCTGTTTTGCAAGCTACAACTTGCTGAGAGCACCAACTCTCTGTTTTCTCTAGCACCCACTAGAAGGAAGCACCGACTCCCTGGTTTTTCCTAGCACCAACTAGAAGGAAGCACCAACTCCCTGTGTTCAAGCACCCACTTGAACCTCTGAGGACAACAGTCCTCCCTAGCACCTCCCAACCACCCTGAAATATAAATCTTTGCTACTGAATTTATTACAGTGATATGATGTTCGATGATGGCCTACCTGACTTATCATTGTTCTGCTCCACTTCGTTGCTCTGTCTGCCTTATTGCCTTTCTGTTCAGATCATTTGCAATGTCCGGGTTATGGGTCCACCATGCTTTCGCTGCGCAACTCTGATTCTTCTTCACCCTTGAATCAACACAGAAAACTCCAATAGCCACTGCAAATTCCCACTATAACAACAACCTAATCTCCTCTTTGTACCGTGTATTTATAGCGTCTATGCACCTTTTGCATGCAATGTTTTCCATGCCTCTGCATGCACACTCTGTGTCATTAACCTCCACCTCTTGAGTCCTCTATCAGATCATCATCATCACTCTTCAGCTTCTCTCGTGATTACACATCGGTCTTCTTCGACTTCTCTAGCAGATGTCATCAATGGTTTTTGGCAGTCTCACAGTGTCGTGCCTCAGTAGCCCTCCGATCATTTCTTGATCCAACGGTTCAGATCAAATCGGGATTTCATATATCACTATTTCGGTATTTGCGATGTCAAAATTCACAAGTCCTCCAGACTCGCGATTCTCCGATTCCCGATGGCTCCTTTCATATGCTAGCCCTCCTGAGCTTAGCTTCCGGTCAATGTGACCTTCACTCCGTGACCACAACCTTATGTCTCTCTATCGGGGTTTCGTTTTTTTCAGTGTCGAGATGCACATGTACTCGGAACCCCCGATTCTCCGATGCCCGATGTGCTCCTTTCCCGAGCCTTAGCCCCTTCCGGCTACACAATGGTCCATGTGACCTGCGATCATGTGACCATCACCATACCTCTCGTCGAGGTTTCGGGGTTTCGCACTTCCTGATGTCGAGAGTTTCTCACCTCTCCAATCCCCGATTATCGATGTGCCCCTTTCCACGCACTAGCCCTGCTGGCTATAGCCCTTGGCCCATAAGACCGTCAACACATGACCTCGGTCAAACCTCTCATCGGGGTTTCGGTGTTTTAGATGTCATCATACACATGTCTATAGAATTCCCGATCCCCGATTCTCCGATGTCGGAGATCAACGGTCCAGGTATAACCTTGGATCAACGGCTATGATTGAGTCGTGATATCGCATATCGCGAAATCGGGGTTTTTGATGTCAAGTGACTTTGTCATTCCAAAGTCCCGATCCCTGATACTCCATTTAGATAATCAACGGTCCAGATCACTTCTAGCTCAACGGCTCAGATTACATCGCAAAATCGCATATCGCGATTTCAAAGTTTCTGTTGCAGTGTATTCTTGACATATCAAAGTCTCGATCATCGATGCCTCTACTGACGTCACACGTGGTTTGACACGTGTTAGATCCTGCCACGTGTCACTCTGATTTGTGAATTGCATGAGCCTAAAGTGTTAGATCTGCCTGACACCTGTCATCCTCTGATTGGGCCACGTGTCCCTGGGTGACGTGGTCTACCGACATGAGTTGGATCAATGGTCTAGATCTCATATTGATCTGACGGTGCAGATTCAGTCGGGATTTCGCATATTGCAACATCGGGGTTTTCGATGCATTGTGTTCTTTGCATTATGAAATCCTGATCCCCGAAACTCCGATAAGGCCTCCTGGCTGCCACGCATCCATGTGAATGAACGGTCCAGATCCCTGCTTGATTTAACGACTGCGATCAAATCGCAAAATCGCATATCGCGATTTCGGGGTTTTCGTGGTCATTGTTCACGAGACTCATGGAACTCCGATTCTCGATTCTTCGATGAGCAAGATCAACAGTCCATATCTCAAGCTTGCTTTTATCGGTTGTGATCAAATCGCGAAATTGCATATCGCGATTTCGGGGTTTTCGTTGTCGAGTGAACTTTGCATATTGAAATCCCGATCCCCGAATCTCCGATGGCTTATCTCCCTCGTAACTTCTGTAGATCTGACGGCTATTGGCCTTTCGGTAAATTTGGATGGGATCTGCCAGTAACCATCTTCCTTCTTCTCAGCAAACTTCTGTACCTCGAGTGACAGAAGTTAGTCCCCACTTAGTATGAGACAATTGAGGTGACATAAGTTAGTCCCATAAGAGAGTGACATAAGTTAGTCCCACTTAGTATGAGACAATTGAGGTGATATGTTTTTATGTTTATATTTCAAGATTAAGTAGTGTGTATATAATCCTTTTAAAAATTAATAAAACTTAAACATACTTCTAATGTGAAAGTGTTAATGGTCAATAATTTAAAAGGGATAACACATTCAAGATAAGGGCTCCCTCCATTCCTTGAAAGGGATAACACATTCAATATAAGGATGCCCACTATTCCTTGACAAGGATAACACATTCAAGATAAGTATGCTAGCTATTCTTTAAAAGGGATAACAGAAGTAAGATAATTTGATTCATGCCATAGGTTTAAATGTCTAAAATTATTCTTTTTTTAATATTCAAAATTCAAAGATAATTTGTTTTCTTACAATGAGAGTGAGAAAAGCTAGTCTCCACTTAGTATGAGACATTTGAGGTGATATGWTTTTATGTTTATATTCCAAGATTAAGTAGYGTGTACTTAATCCTTTTAAAAATTAATAGAACTTTTAAACATACTTCTAAGGTGGAAGTGTTAATGATCAATTATTTAAAAGGGAYAACAAGTTCRAGGTAAGGATACCTACTATTCCTTAAAATGGATAACATAAGTAAGATGAGGATGCTCACTATCATGGATTTTCCTTTTTCCTTTTCAAATGAAAATTATAGTGTATTTTAGGTTGTCAACATAGAATATATAATAACCTTTCAAAATGAAATATAACCTTATCCTTCAAATTTGATTCATACCATAGGTTTAAAAGTCTAAAATTATCTATTTTTATATTCCAAATTCGAAGATAATGTTTTCTTACAATTAATGCATTTTGATTAATGAGAGAGAGAATCTAGTCCCCACTTAGTATGAGACAATCGAGGTGATATGTCTATGTTTGTATGTTTATATTCCAAGATTAAGTAGTGTGTACCTAATCCTTTTAAAAATTAATGAAACTTAGACATACTTCTACAAGCATTAATGGTCAATTATTTAATTATTTAAGAGGGATAACACGTCTATGTTTGTATGTTTATATTCCAAGATTAAGTAGTGTGTACCTAATCCTTTTAAAAATTAATGAAACTTAGACATACTTCTACAAGCGTTAATGGTCAATTATTTAATTATTTAAAAAGGATAACACGTTCAAGATAATGATACCCACTATTTCTTAAAAGGGATAACAAAAGTAAGATAAGGATGCCCACTATCATGGATTTCCTTTTTCTTTTTCAAATTAAAATCATAGTGTATTTTAGGTTGTCAACATAAAATAGTTGAATAAATACTAACCTTTCAAAATGAAATATAATCTTATCCTTCCAATTTGATTCATGCCATAGGTTTAAAAGTCTAAAATTTTCCAATTTTTTTAATTCAAAATTCAAAGATAATGTTTTCTTACAATTGATGCATTTTGATTGATGAAAGTGAAAAAACATAGTCCCCACTTAGTATGGGACAATTGAGGTGATATGTTGAGTATTAAATTTTTATTTAAAATTCTTGTCTTCTCAATTATTTCCTATTCAAAATTCAAGCATTAATTATTTACAAGTTTTTGATCATTTTTTCTAAAACTATGATTTGAATCATCTTAAAATTGACCAAACCTCCGGAAAAAAGTTTCAATGGAAAAATTCTCATCACATAAATGAAAATCTAACTTCCAACATAGTTCCAACCATATTTAAAACTAAATTTACCCAAGATTAAAAAAAAAAAAAAATTGATTTAAACACTAAAAATCCCAAAAGAAAAAGTTCCAATGAAAAAATTCAAAATAAAAATACTCCATTAATATCCCTTGAAACACTTTTCATATTCAGAGAATCTCATTAATTCAGGTGGAAGAGATATCAAGATTAACGTGAGGTGACTATTTTAAGATTTTATATTTTTAATATTCAAAGTTTAAAGATAATGTTTTCGTGGTGCATTTGAGGTGATGTGCACTGCGTGAATGGTTGTTTTCCTATCAGATAATCTCATTAATTCTACTGGAGGAGATATTAAACGTAAGGTGATTATTTTAAAACACCAAAAAAATATATAAAAAATAATAATTATTAAGGTGACTCGATAATTATTCTCTGTAATTTTCTAATAATCAATAATAATTAGTAAGGTGACTATTGTAAAATTATCATCACCCCAAAAAAATATACAGAACATTTATATGTGGTTAAAAATGAATCAAGTTTCTATAAAGTAAATGAAATCTCTCATATAGCATAGCAGCGATTGTTTTATGGTTTTTGGCATAGCAGGAGATGGAAATGACGATATTTCTTTTCTTCTTTTATTCGATTATCCTTCGCATCCCTTTTGTGTTCTCATCTCATCCTCGCCATCCTCATCTCAGCAATGCTTCTGATCACGAGGCTCTGCTGGGATTCACGTCTGCAATTACTCCTTATCCACTATCCACTACTTGGAAACCAAATGTTTCCTTCTGCAACTGGACAGGCATCACATGCAGTCGCCGCAGACCAAGAGTGGTTTCTCTCAATCTTGAAAGCATGGGATTACAAGGTACTCTCTCTCCTCTTCTCGGCAATCTCTCCTTTCTTAGATTTCTCAACCTTAGAAATAACAGTTTCCACGGTCACATTCCCTATCAATTGGGAACCCTCTTTCGCTTAAAGATTCTTCGCCTGTCTCTTAATGAGCTCCAAGGTTCTATTCCGCCCACTCTTGGTGGCTGCCGCAGTTTACGGAACTTGACTCTGTCCTATAACAATCTCACAGGAAACATTCCCTCTGAAATATGTGTTCTCCCCAAGTTACTATACATTAACTTATACGTTAACAATTTGACGGGTACAATCCCGGCCTGCTTAGGGAACATGTCCTCTTTGCAGTACATACGTTTCCGTAGCAACAACCTTCACGGGAGTGTTCCTTCCGAACTGGGTATGCTAAGCCAGCTGACCTTTTTGGATTTGGGCGAAAACCATATCACAGGTCAAATTCCATCTTCCTTGTCTAACTGCACCAATCTTCAGGAATTGGGGTTAGTCCTTAACCAGGTAACTGGTAACATTCCAGCGGAGTTGTGTAGCAAGAACACCCAGCTGACGGGACTCTATCTTGGCGGTAATCAGCTGAGTGGCAGCATTCCTTCCCTCTTCAATTGTACTAAGCTTCAACTGATCGATTTAGGGTTTAACCAGTTCAGCGGTGTATTGCCGACGGAGTTTGGTAAGTTGAAGCATCTCTATTGGCTAAACTTACCACACAATCAACTGACTAGCGGCAGCACCACGAGCTTGCCCTTTCTTACTGCTCTTACTAACTGTTCCATCCTACAAAGTCTAGGTTTATCCGATAATCATTTCACCGGACGTTTGCCCTTTTCTATAGGCCGCCTCTCTAAAATTTACTCGTTGAATTTGGGCCGTAATGAATTAGCAGGAGAAATACCTCCACAGATTGGAAACCTAACTAGTTTACAGTTGCTTGGTTTAGACTCTAATTCTTTTATAGGGTCAATCCCTTCTTCACTTAAAGTTATATTTGGGAGGTAACAATTTACAAGGAAACATCCCAGTGGAAATCGGGCAACTCAAAAGCTTAGGTTTATTGTCCTTTGACCATAATAATCTCTCTGGAGTAATCTCTCATTCTGTTTCCCATCTCCAACAACTAAGATATCTATATCTTCAACGGAATCAGTTATCGGGTAATATACCTGCAAGTCTAGGGAAATGTGTGAAATTATTGTTGCTAGACCTATCACACAACAAGCTCTCTGGGCACATACCTCCAGAGGTTGCAGGCCTTGCAAATTTAGCTTTCTATTTCAACTTGTCCAATAATTTATTACAAGGCCCTGTGCCGTTGGGACTGACCAAGATGACTATTCTTCAAGCTATAGATATCTCTGCAAATGCGTTAATTGGTTCCATTCCAAGTGCACTTAGAAGTTGTGTTCAAGTAGAATACTTGAATCTTTCCTACAATGCCCTTGATGGTCCAATTCCAGTTTCACTCGGTGAACTTCAGAGTCTTCAAGAAATGGATTTCTCTTCCAACAATTTGTCGGCTGCAATACCCGAGTCATTGGAAAATCTCAAAATGCTTCGCCACTTGAATTTGTCATTCAACAAGTTGTCAGGAGAAGTCCCTAGAGGTGGAGTTTTCAAAGAGCTTGGTGCCACTGCATTTATGGGGAATCTTGGTCTCTGTGGACCTTGGGTAGGTTTGTCACCGTGCTCTACTCACAAACATAAAAGTGTTTTGCATTTGAAAAGAGTCATCATACCTATTGTTGCAGTGATAGCCATTGTTGTATCGTGTTTGTTTCTGGGAATCTTTTGGAGACAAAATCACAAGAGTCATACTCTTAGAGAGGTCGAGGCATCCTTAAATGTGGGGCATCGAAGAATTTCCTATGCAGAGCTCGTCATTGCAACAGATGACTTTAGTGATGCCAACTTGTTAGGAGTTGGTAGTTTTGGGAAAGTGTTCAAAGGGGTTCTAAATGATGGCACAATGATAGCTGTCAAGCTTCTTAATCTGGAAAATGAAGGGGCTCACAAGAGTTTTAATAGGGAGTGCAAAGTTTTGGGTAGAGTTAGACACCGAAATTTGATTAGAATCATAACCTCTTATTCAGACCTCCAAATCAAAGCTTTAATATTTCCATTAATGCCAAGTGGAAGCTTGGAGAAGTGATTATACCCCGATGGAGAAGAGGAAAGTGGTTTGAGTTTGATTCAAAGGTTGAATATAGCAATAGACATTGCACAGGCCATGGCATATCTTCATCATCATTGTTTCATGCAAGTAATCCATTGTGATTTGAAACCTAACAATGT
>ML781362.1:31939-42211 GCA_009831015.1 Picea engelmannii | reverse complement strand
GGCAATAGCCCCCTTGTGCAGGGGTTGGTGGCTAGTGCCCTTGAGAATTTTTTTTTGCCTCGGGAAACATGTCACCATTTTTGCCTTAGTTTTCATTTTCCCTCGATTTTCCTATCCATTATTGGATGATTTTTCGGCACATGGCTTTTGTCAATGGTTTTCTATTTCCAGTGAAGGAATTAGGGTTGTTGACTAATCCAGGTCATTGGGTTAGAGTTTTGTATGTCGTTGGCTCCTATATGTATATTGTATAGTAAACATTCTATGATGTGAATGAATATAGAATATGTTGGTTTTCCCGGTTTGGGTTTCCAGGGGAAAAATATCTGTGTAATGTGTGTATTTTCCATTGTATATTTTTTGTTCCTTTACTGAAAATATGTTTGCAGTAAATATTGTACAAGGTTAAAATCTACATTTGGTTTCAAAGAAATTATTGGCTTCAGGGGGATGCCTTTGTGGTCAAGGATTTGGATCGGTACTATGATGAGCCTTGTTACAGTGGGAGATATGCGGTATTGATTCTTTAGGTGAAGAGAAATGGCGAGTAGTTCGAAAATGGATATCGAGAAGTTTAATGGGAAAAGTGTTGAGTTGTGGAAGCTCAATATGGAAGATCTGTTGGTGGACAAAGATCAGTGGATCGTGGTGGATCCAGGTACTTCACCTACATAAACTTTAGCAGATGACTTAAAAAGTTGGATTGGAAGGCGAATAGCACAATCCGACTGTGTCTCTCAGATTCAGTATTATTGAATGTATCAGAGGAAGCTACAACAAAGTATTTAGGGATAAGTTGGGGAAGTTGTATCAGTCTAAGTCCCTAGTAAATAAACTATTCCTGAGAAAGAAGTTGTATAACCTGAGGATGAGAGAATCGGTGGTAGAGCATTTGAACACCTTCAATACTGTGATAAGTCAATTAGTATCTGTTGAGATTAAAATTTCAGATGAAGATAAGTGTATCAGTTTATTGTTCTCTTTACCAGACTCGTGGGATAGTCTAGTTGTGGCCATAAGTAGTAATACAACTACCTTGAAGTTTGATGAAGTGGTCTCATCCTTGTTGTCGGAGGAGATGAGACGAAAGAACATGGAAGGAAAGAGAACATATGCATTATTTTCAAGAGGACGCTACGAAGAAAGAAATATATCTAAGTCCTCAAGTGGGAGATCTAAGTCAAAGGGTAGATCTAAATCTCCCGAAAATTTTGTAAATGTATGTTGTAGATGTGGAAAAGAAGGGCACTACAAGAAGTAGTGTAGATCCAAAGTTGATAAAAAGAAGGGATCTGAAGAAGCTCCTTTTACAAAAGAAAAGACCTCTAAGGAAGAAGGAGGGGATGTGTACTTGGCTTCTTCAATCATCCATGCAGATCATGAGGAATGGTTGGTTGACTTAGGTGCATCCTTTCATATGACTCCCCACAGGGAGTGGTTCTATGAATATGAAAGGTATGATGGAGGTAATATTTTCCTAGGTGATGACTCGACAACCAAAATCATAGGACGAGGAAAAGTCAATTTGAGGCTCATAGAAGAAAGGATTAGAAAACTACTTAGTGTTCTACACATCCTAGGATTGGCCAAAAATTTGATTTATGTAAGAAAAATGGACGATGCAGGGGTAAAAACAATATTTGAAAAGGAAACCTGCATGATGGTTCGAGGAGCAATGGTGTTGTTGAAGGGAGTTTGTTTTGGAACTTTGTATAAGTTTCAAGGAAAAACTATTAGTGAAGGGTGTAATAGTTCCATTGTTCCTTATACTGGAATTGAAGAAGAAAAAACTCCTACAGTCTCTAGAGAAAAGGTTATGATGTGGCATCAAAGATTTGGGAATATCAGAGAGAAGGGTCTTCGACTACTACACGGTAAAGGTATGGTTGAAGGTATATCTAATTTCTCTCTGGATTTTGATTTCTGTGAACATTGTGTATATGGGAAGTAGAATCGGGTAAGATTCCCCTCTAGTGCAACGAGGACAAAATGAATTTTACAACTAGTTCACAGTGATGTGTTTAGACCTATGTCGGTTCCATCATTGGGAAAATCTGTGTACTATGTCTCATTTATAGATGAATTTTAAAGGAATATTTGGATATATTTCCTCAGGAAGAAATATGAAGTCTTTAACAGGTTTAAAGAGTTTAAGTCTCTTGTTGAGAATCAAACATATAAAAGAATTAAGGTGTTGAGAACATATAATCGTGGAGAGTTCTATGGGAATGAATTTGAAGAATTGTGTAAGAAGTGAGATATAGCAAGGAATAAGACTACTTCATATACACCTTGGTAGAATGGAGTTGCAGAAAGGATGAACATGACGATGATGGAAAAAGCAAGGTGCATTCTCAGTGGTGTCAGGTTAGGGCAAGAATTCTGGGCAGAGGCAATGGGTACTGCATGTTACCTGGTCAACAGATCACCCTCATCAACACTGGATGACAAGACTCCATAAGAGGTATGGACTGGTAAGAAATCTTCTCTCACACATCTCAAGGTATTTGGCTGTGAGGCCTATGTTCATGTTCCAAAGGAAAATAGGAGTAAGCTAGATAAGAAGGATGAAAAGTGTATCTTTATTGGGTATAAAGATGGTCTTAAAGGTTATAAGCTTTGGAACCCATAAACTAAGAAGTTTGTGTATAACTGAGATGTGGTATTTAGAGAAATAAAATATGTTGTCAAACATGATGTCCTACCAAGTAAGGAAGAACCAGATAAAATAGAGTTTTATTTAAAGGATGATGAATCAGACTCTACAGAAGAACAAGAATAAGAAGAAGAAGATCCTCATACTCTAGTATTGAGGAAATCGGTTTGGGAAAGAAGGAAACTAGAAAGGTATAATCCATCTGATTTCTATTCAAATTTTGCTATGCCTATTACTGGTGATGATCCTAGAACTGTTAGGGAGGCAGTGGATTCAGAGGACGGAAAACTCTGGAAAAAGGCCATGGATGAAGAAATGGCAGCCTTGGATAAGAATGAGGCTTGGAATCTAGTGGATTTGTCGACTGGAATAAATCCCATTGGTAGCAGATGGTTATTTAAAAAGAAGCTGAATGCTGAAGAAAAAGTGGAGAAATACAAAGCTCGGTTAGTAGCAAACTATTATTCCCAGGTTGAGGGAATTGATTTTGGTGATATTTTTTCTCATGTTGCCAAGTTAACTTCTATTAGATTTATGTTATCTGTTGCTACTGCGTTTGATTTTGAAGTAGAACAGATGGATGTGAAGACAACATTCCTACATGGGGATCTAGAAGAACAAATCTATATGAATAAGCCATAAGGTTTTCTTGTGAATGGAAAGAAGGAGTTGGTATGCTAGCTAAAAAATTCCCTGTATAGTTTAAAACAATCACCAAGGATGTGGTATCAAAAATTTGATTCCTATATGCTGTGACTTGGCTTCACAAGAAGCAAAGAGGATCACTATGTATATTTTAAATTAATTGGTGATCATTCGATTTATTTGGTCTTGTATGTGGATGACATGTTGCTGATAGGAAACAAAAAGGAGATTATCCAGGATGTGAAAACTCAGTTTTCCTCTAAATTTGACATGAAGGATCTTGGTGCTGCAAATTTCATTTTGGGCCTGGAAATTAAAAGAGATCGAAAAAACAAGAAACTCTGGTTAAATCAGAGAAAATATGTGGACACAATGTTTCATAGGTTTAATATGAAGGAATGTAAAATGGTTAGGGTCAGTATTCCTATAGGTGTAAAGTTATTTTTGGATCAATGTCCCAAGACACAAGAAGAGGAGAAGGACATGTATCATGTTCCTTATGCGAGTGTGGTTGGCAGTTTGATGTATCCAATGGTCTGTACTAGACCAGACATTGCACATGTAGTGGGAGTTTTTAGCAGGTATATATCAAAATCAAAGAAGGAGCATTGGACAACAATAAAGAAGGTTTTCAGGTATTTGCGTGGCACTAATAGCTATAGATTTTCCTACCAAGGAAGACTAGGGCTGGATAGAGTATTAGACATACATGGCTTTTTGGATGCATACTGGGATGGAGATTTGGATCGTAGGAGATCTACAAGCAGGTATGTGTTTAACCTTTTTGGAGGAGCAATCAGTTGGATGAGTGAGAGACAATATGTAGTGGTACTTTCAACTATAGAAGTTGAATACCTGGCAGCCACTCATGCAAGAAAGGAAGAAGTATGGTTACAAATATTGTGTTGAGGTATTGGGTTAGTACAACAAGATGTAAGGATAGATTATGATAGTCAAAGTGCAATTTTCTTGGTGAAGAACCCGACTTATCATTCAAAGACAAAGCATATTGATGTTCAATATCACTTTGTGAGAGACATGGTTGAAGAAAAGAAAGTGTTGTTGATGAAGGTGAAAACTTTGAACAATGTTGCAGATTCATTAACAAAATCTGTGAGCACTGAGAATTTGTCTTAGTGTAGAGGATCTATGGGTGATCCAAATGGATCCAAAAAGGCCAAAAATTGAAAGTTCTCATATTCAGACGAAACCAATGTCATCGGGTAGTTCTCGTCATGTTGATTCTGACAATATATATTTTTTTGAAAATGGACTTTGTATGTGAAAGATATCGTGATCTAACATTTTTCCCAAATAGACAAAAATTCAAAGTCAAAGTCAACAGTTTGTACTGTTGACATCAGCAATACATCGACAAGACACATGGTAGATGACGTCAACATGATGTCATCATGCTGACGTGGTAGCATCAGAGGCTGACATGTGTCATGTAGATTTGGCATTTTCAAAGGCTGATGTGGGAGACACGTGGACTGTACGGACTGACACGTGGCAGTCCGTACGATGATGTGGCCAGTGATAGTTCGACAAGTGGTAGTACGGATGACAGGATGACATGAAGTGACATTGACACATGGAAATATGGTGATGATGTGTTCGATAGGTGGATGGCTCTGGGTTGGACATGTAGCGTACGAGTTGACTGTATAGCTGAGTTGGTGGTTGATTGAACTAGTGACTATGTAGTTGAATAGGTTGATACGAGCCAATGGCAGGGTTACACATGGCCTAATCCAGTGGTTCCATGTGGCACCCTGGGTTAGGCTAATAAGGGCTGAGTCAAAAATTTGGTATGTAGCTTTGGTGGATTGACCTCCTGACCTCCCGGGCAAGCAACGTTCTAACCACCTTCTACTAGCCACAAGGAACAAGGGGAAGGACTTAACCGCACTCCAATTTATATTATTTTGTTGTGATATGGTTCGAGTGTTAAGGGATAAGCCCTCGGTCACACTGAACAAGGAGATAGACCAGGGGTTAAACCAATGGATGTGGGTGCCATATGGACTACCGCTCGGTCATATGGTGTGCCATATGAACAAGAGTTGATGAAAAAGGGGCGCATGCCATATATTTTCCAAATCTGGGTTTTTTACTTTAGATTTTGATTTTTTAATGATTGGTTGTTTTAATGGGATTTTGTCCATTTTTTGAGGATCTGGAGCCTAGATTGAGGCAAGATCTTGGGAGGAAGTTGGGATGTGACCACCAACTCAAATTCTATATAAATCCAACCTTTTTTCCATGGAAAACACGTTTAGAACAACAAAATAATTCCAATTTGTGAATTCCAAGCCATTTTTATGCAGTTAAGCCAGAAGAGTAGCTGAGCTTGGGAGGCCATTTCTAGGAGTTCTACTCCACCTTTTTCGTTGTCATCTGTTGCATTGAGTTCCTGAGACAAAGAAAAAAATTGTTGTGTTAGTCAGAGAACAAATTGATGTAATTATTATGTACTTTTGAAGTATTCAAGATTAATAATAAAACCTCCCCCACTTAAGACAGGCCCAGAGACATAGGAAACTTTGCCAAACTCCATTAACAATTTTTTTCTTTATGGTTTGTTGTTCTTAATGCTCATTTCTGTTCTGCATTCCTTATGATGGTTGCAACATTATTTCATTTAATCTCCTTCTTCTTCTTTTTAATTTCTAAATGGTAATTCAACTCATGAAAAATACTTAACCAAGTCATTTAAAATATCATTTTAGATCAATGGGCATTGTTGCCCTGGATTATTGACTATGTAACCCTGTAACTCCTGTATGCAAAAAACAACAAGTGGGAGAATGTTGGGTATGTGTTATATTATTTGCACGACTGGCCTTAGTGTCCTCTATGTTACGTCGGGCACATAGGGGGTTTTTAGTGGGGGTTGCAGGGGCACTGCCCCCAAGAATGTTTTTTCCTCGAGAAATGTGTCACATTTTTTTCCTCATTTTTTAGTGTTGCCTAGATTTTCGTGTCCATTGTTGGGAGGTTTTTTGGCACATGGTTTTTGCCGATGGTTTTCTATTTCCGGTTAAAGAATTAGGGTTGTTAACTAATCCGGGTCATTAGGTTAGGGTTTTGGATGTAGTTGGCTCCTATATGTATATTGTATTGTAAACAATGTATGATGTGAATGAGTATAGAATATGTTGGTTTTCCTGGTTTGGGTTTCTAGGGGATAAATCTCTGTGTAATGTGTGTATTTTCCATTGTATATTTTCTGTTCTTTTACTGAAAATTTGTTTGCAGTAAATATTGTACAAGGTGAAAATCTACAAACTGGTCCTTACAAGTATGGAGGATAACCATATCACGGGTCAAAATCCATCTTCCTTGTCTAAGTGCACCAACATTTAGGCATTGGGGTTATCCCTTAACTAGGTTATGGTAACATTTCAACGAAGTCATGTAGTAAGAAGACCCACTTGATGAGACTCTATCTAGATGTTAATCAGCGGAGTGTCAGCATTCCTTCTTCCCCATTCAATTGTACTAAATTTCAACATATCAATTTAGGGGGTAACAAGTTCAATGCTGTAGCACCCATGGAGTTTGGTAAGTTAAATCATCTCCATTGGATAAACTTAGGATAAAACAAACTGGCTAGCAACAACACCCTGAGGTTTCATGTTCTTATTGCTCTTATTAATTGTTCCATCCTACAACTAATAGATTTATCCAATAATAATTTCATGGGACATTTTCCCTTTTCTATATGTTGCCTATCTAAAATTTACTGGTTGGACTTGGGCGATAATGAATTAGTAGGAGAAATACCTCCAGAGATTGGAAATCTAACTAGTTTAAATTATTTTGGTTTAAATGAAAATTATTTTATAGGGCCAATCCCTTCTTCACTTAATATCCTTCAAAATATCGATAGGTGATATTTGGGATTAAACAATTTACAAGGAAACATCTTGATGGAAATTGGGAAACTCAAAATCATAGGTGTCCTAAGCCTCACCCAAAATAATCTCTCTAGAATAATCCCTGATTTTTTTGCCCATCTCCAGTAGCTAAGATATCTATATATTGATTAGAATCAGTTGTCGGGTAATATACCTGAAATTCTAGGGAAATGTGTGAACTTACTACTGCTAGAACTATCATACAACAAGCTCAGTGGGCACATACCTCCAGAGGTTGCAGGTCTTGCAAATTTAGATTTCTATTTCAACCTGTCCAACAATTTATTACAAGGCCCTTTGTCGTCGGAATTGACCTAGATGACTATACTTGAAGCTATAGATATCTTTGCAAATGGATTAATTGGTTACATTCCAAGTGCACTCGAAAGTTGCATTGAGGTAGAATAGTTGAATCTTTCAGAGTCTTCAAGAAATGGATTTCTCTTCCAACAATTTGTCGGGTGAAATACCCAATTTGTTGGAAAATATCAAAATGCTTTGCCACTTGATTTTTTCAGTCAACAAGTTGTCAAAAGAAGTCCCTAGACGTGGAGTTTTCAAATATCTTGGTGCCACTTCTTTTATGGGAAATATTGGCCTCTATGGACCTTGGGTAGGTTTGTCACCATGTTCTACTCATAAACATAAAAGTGTTTTGCATTTGAAAAGATTTATAATACATATTGTTGTAGTGGCAACCATTGTTCTATTTTGTTTATTTATGGGAATATTGTGGAGACAAAAGTGCAAGAGACGTACTCTTACAGAGGCCAATGCATCTTTAAATGTGGGGAATCGAAGAATTTCCTATGTAGATCTCATTACTGCAACGAATGCCTTTAGTGATGCCAACCTGTTAGGAGTTGGTATCTTTGGGAAAGTGTACAAAGGGATTCTCAATGATGGCACAATAATCATGTAAGGTACCATGTATATTATAATAGTTAATACAAAAATATTGTAGATAATAACAATGAAACAACACAATAGATGAAACCACAACAAAAAAATAATACCTTTGTTGATAGGAAACAATGTTCACTTTCCTCTTTGAAGGGGAAACATCTAGCAGAGCAACTCTCTATTACAATAATTCTCAAGAAAAAACTTCTCATACCCTCTACTCCTATTTATACTAAATATATCTACCCAAAAGAACAATCTAGAGGAAGATCCTTCTAGAAGCAAAAGCTTCCATTAGGTCTTCTTACATTTGACTTATTCTTCGTTATTTCTAGGCCTTCTTAATATCAACCTTTATTACATGGAAATATATTATTCTACGTATGTGAGGGTTTAGGGAGGTTAGGTCCCTAACATTCCCTCCCCCTTGAAGAAAAATCTTGTCCTCAAGGCTTGAGATGAGGAAATTGTTGAAGAATGGTGGCCGACTCCCAGGTGGCATCTTGGTGAGTTGTATATTTCCACTGGACTAGCACTTCCTTGATGGTGCACTGACAGAGATGATGCACTCCCTGGTCCAATATTTTTTGTGGATGTAACCAAATGGATCCTCATTCATCCAACTAAGGGAGACTGGTTTGATTTTGGCACTTAGTTTCAATAACCTTCTTTAAGCAGAAGACATGAAAAACAGGTTGGAGCTTAGAATGACTGGGTAGAGATAACTAGTAGGCCACTGATCCCACTCGCTTGAGCATGGTATAAGGACCATAAAATTTGGGAGCAAGTTTCTGACATTTTTCATCTTTGAGTGAAGTATGCTTATAAGGTTGCAGTCGAAGAAACACATGGTCCCCTTCAACAAATTGACATTCAAAATGACCTTGATCTTCTTGTTACTTCATGCGATTCTGACCCATGAACAAATTGTCTTTGAGGGAACGAAGAATAGGCTCTCGGACTATAATATTTTTTTCAACCTCATGAACCTTCAAAAACCTTGGCATATACGAGAGAAACAATGGTGTATTTTGGCAATATACTTCTTCAAAAGGAGTCATGTGAGTAGTTGTATGGTAATATTTGTTGTACCACAATTCAGCTAGGGGTAACCACTGATCCCACCGATTTTTCCTCTCATATGAAAAACACCTCAAATATGTTTCCAAACACTTGTTGACAACTTCAGTCTAGCCATCCACCTGGGGGTGATAGGCTGTGCTGAGATGCAATTGGGTGCCTTGTAGCTTGAACAATTCTTGCCAAAAATTATTGGTGAAGGTGGGATCTCTGTCAGAGACAACAGAATTAGGTATTCCATGAAGCTTGAAGATATTATCCATGAATATTTGAGCCACTTTGGATGTTGTGAATGGGTGTTGAAGAGAAAAAAATTAGCATATTTGGAAAGACGATCGATGACCACCATGATGACTAACTTATTTCCCAATTTACGTAAGCCAATAATGAAATCCATAGAAATATCTCTCCAAATAGCAGGGGGGGTCAGAAGTGGTTGGAGTCTTCCAGGAGCTTTGATTGTTTATGTCGTGTTGTGTTGAAAGACCTCACATTCAGCCAGAAAGGTGAATACGTCTTGTTTCATACCATCCTAGAAAAAATAACGTTTGACCCATTCATAGGTTTTGGTAAACCCTGAATGCCCAGCTGTGGGGTAAGCATGAAGTTCAGAAAGAACCGTGTATTTAAGTTGTGATTGCTTGCATAAATACAAACGTCCTTTGTAGAGAAGCTCTTAATTGTGCCAAGAGTACCCTAGAGAAGCTGGAGAATTGTGTTGCAATTTTTGGATCATGATATAAATTTTGGGGTCTTGCAGCCATTCCTGACAAACAGCTTGGAGTCAATCTGGTATAATGAAGGAGAGGGAGAAAAGGTACCCGTCTTCTTCATACTTCCAGGAAAGAGCGTCCACAACTACATTTTCCTTTCCCTTCTTGTAAATGTAAATTCTAACCTTGTACAATATCTACTGCAAACTGATATTTAGAAAAGAACAGAAAAGATACAATGGCAAATACAAACATTACACAAAGATTTTTCACCTGGAAACCCAAACCAGGAAAACCAACATATATTATATTCATACATGGTTTTACATTGTTTACAATACAATATACATAT
>ML781361.1:1248417-1283725 GCA_009831015.1 Picea engelmannii | reverse complement strand
ATGGAAATTTATTTTAAAATGTAGAAACCTTGGAGAATCTTACTAATCCTTCATATGTCAACTATAAATGTTTGGCGATATTTTTGTAAAAATATTCAAATTTCTAAGTATTTTATATAGTTTTTATAAAATTTTGGCGATTTCTAAGGTAAAATAATTTTATCCTATAAAATTTGAGCGAATCATTTTTAAAATAGCGAATCTCGTTTTTGGAAAAACCATGGAAAATTAGCCCATGAGAAAAATTTAGCCCCTAAAATCATCCCTGGTGCAACTTCAGAGGCATCGATATGTACATGAAATCAATTTTTCAATTAGGATAAGTCAGAATGGGTGTAGTGCTTAACTTCTCTTTTAGCATGTGAAATTATTTATCACATTTTTGAGTCCAATGAAATTCCTCATATTTCTTCAGTAGTTGTTCCAACGTAGAGGTTATGCTCACGTAACCCCATATAAATTGACGGTAATATATAGTATGTCCTAGGGTCGTTTGCAGTTGTTTGACAGTGGTAGGAGGAAGCATATTGAGAATTATTGCAACTTTCACAGGATCGACCAACACTCCCTCCCTACAAACAATATTACCTAACAAATTCCTGAAGGGTACACTAAAAATACACTTTCTCAGATTAAGGGAAATTTATAGTTGTCTACAACAGTCTAACATCAATCGTAATATCCCAATGTTCTCTTTAATTAAGTTGTATACAGTCCAATCATCCAGGCATACCTCAAGAAACTTGTGAATGAAATCAAAGAAGGATGCAATGAATATCCGAGAAAACACTGCTGGGGCATTCTTAAGCCCAAAAGGCATAACATAATATGCAAATAATCCTCACTCAGTAGTGAAAGTATTATTATTCTTACCTTCCTTGGTATTCAAACCTGGTGATATCTAGAGAACCCATATGTAAAGGAATATGCCTCATTTCCTACTACTTGATCTGGTGCCTCTTTGCTAAAGGAGGTGGAAAAGGGGTCATGTATACAAACAACATTTAGGATTGTGTAATACACAAAAAATTGTATATCATATGTACCTTTATTGGTTTGTATCATGATAGGATTGATCCATTCTGCCTTGTTGACAGGGAAAAACAACCCAACTGTGAGCATTTTGTTAATTTCCTTCTTCACTTTCCTTTTAACTTGAGGATTAAGCCGATAGGGCCTATGCTTGACTGGTCTAAATTCATTATTTATCTCTATCCTCATCTCCTCTAAATATTCCTTAATACCTTTTAATTCTGAAAATTTTGTAGGAAACTTATCCTCATATTCCCACAACAGAGCATGTATCTATGTCACGGTCTATTCACGGTCTGTTCATCCCAATAGTCTCTAATGGATTCTATCTTAGTATACTCATCAATTCATATATTGAATTTTTGCAACTTCAATGGTTTGGTATAGGAACTATGGACATCATTTGAGATAGTATCTTTAACCCCGTAGACCCTTCAAACTCCTGAAATGTCATATGTCTAAGGTCTTCAAGGCCATCGAGATCTTTTGGGTAAGACAAATTGCATGTAGTCGAGCATAGGATAGGTAAAGACTTTGATGAATGAGGTTCTCATGTTCAGAATAGACAATAGGAGGATGTATAGTCTTAAATTCATCATAAAAAAGTATTTTCTTAATCTGTTTCAAAGCTACAGTGATTTCATGGGACTTACTTGAGATTAAAAGGTCTTGACAGAACTGTCATTGAAGGATTTTCCAGCAACCATGTTGGCGCCGAGCTTCCTCATGTATATATTAAGAAGTGCGAATTTGTCTTAAGGAATGAATAAACTGATTCACCCACAATTGGGAAGGTAATTTCATAACTTCCCATACATGGATACAATGCACAACATTCTCCCTTGAATATGAAATCCCATCATATAATTCCAAACCTAACTATTCCAGATTCAATGAAGTAAGTTGTGAAGGGGGAATAAAGTGATGCTATATAGAACACATTGCTTCATCCTAGGAAGATAAAGTACCCTTAAGGGTGTCCCACCATCTCACTGAAGATGATCTTAACGCAACATCAAGTACATGAATTATTTTCTCTGGCGTGAATTTATCCTCTAACTCAACCAGAAAGCTACATAAATCTAAAGTCCTATCGTAGAAAGGGTAGTCTCTAACCTATGACCCAATCCACCCAAACGATTTGATAGTTTCAAAAAGACATGATAAGTTCTCATATATTCCCTATTTCCAGTTTTCAAAAGAGACCTCAGAATATTCACCTATATATTGAATATTGCGCCAAATTACCAAGCCATCTATAGTCGGGTTAATGTAGTCCGCTCGCTTCCCTGTGGTCAAAGTATAGAGGTGTTCCAATACATCCTCCACCATATCCTACTCTACCACATTCATATAATTGTTGGGTTTTTATATTCTTTTCAATGAAATTTGAGTCGAGGTATATCGATTGACGATCGAAGGTCGAAGTGGATTGACAACAAGTCGAAGGTCGAAGAAGTCGACTAGTAAAAGTTGAATTTGAAGATATCTATGACAATTCAACCGACAATAAGTTGAAGTGCAAGCGTGAGACGAACCACTAGAGACCAAATGAAGGTCAACTGGTAAACCGACTTGGAGTCGACTGTAAAAAAATCCCTAGATTTGTGGGATTTGTAGACAATGATATGCATGGATCTGTAACCATTTTTGGGCACCGATATTTAGGTTTTTTCCTGTTCTAAAGCCTATAAAGAGGCATGTTGTAAGGATGAAAAGGAAAATGAAAAATATGATTATAATTCATGTGTAAATCATAGGTTGTGTTATCACCATTAAAATTTTATGTAAAATCGAGATTTCAAGACTTAGCCAAGCGCTAAATTGGTTTGGAAGCCTGATAAACTAGGGAAGGGGATAAATCTAATAGGAAGAGGCTAAATCTGGTGGGGCACTACGGTTATGGGATCCGATACATCACAGATCGAAATCTCTCCGGATCGATGGTCGAGGATCATTTTGAGGGGAGAAGTTGTGCAGATGATAATTTTAGAAAGCAGGCCAAAATATAAACCATGGTTTTCGGTCGAGGCTACGTGGCACCACCGGGAGAATTTCGGGGTGAAAAGCAGGCTGCCCCAAACCACTTCCTCACACCGCCAAAATTTGGAAAAGGTAATAAAGGGCATTGGTTATTTATTTTATTACTATTTTGAATGTTGAACCATTTAAAACATGGTGCGATCACCCTTGTTCAACTGTAGCTCAACAGTACACCAACTACACACCATTTCTGCTCATATCCAAGTTTTTTTCGTCACAACCATGGATCCTATCATAACTTCAGTACCATAAAAAGACCTTGTGGTGAATGAAGAATCCCTAATTGACCGAGATTCAGACGTATTTGATACTGAAATCACCATTTCTCCCATCTCTATGTCCAGAAGCAACATGTCTGACAATGTAGGAAGGCGTATACTGTGAAGCAGTCTAGGCCTCCATAGTCTCGTATGCTGTCAAAATTGCTTTCCCTTTTCCCGAATTCATAGGTTGGTTCGTCCAACAATATTCACATGAAGAAAAGGTTGTAGTGAATAAACAAGGATATGAGGTCATGTATAGGGTAGAGATTCTGTCAATTCAAGATTCCCTCGGTATAACAAAGTATTTCTCCGTAGTGTATGAACCTTTTAATGAAGAAAATCTAATTATGGTATACAAAGAAGGTCCATCAGAAGTCCGAGATTTGCTTTTACGGACAATTGTCAAACCATAACATTTTTCAGAGAGTCTGTCTTTGCCAATGAATGTGAGTATAATGGTTATTGAATTCCAATGTGTTTGTTCCCTTTTGAGTCAAGTCTTAGGTCTAGATAATAACAAACAGGTGGTCGAAGTCATGCTCAGTTTCCTATTGGTATTTTTCAAGTCAGAGTCTGGTCACTCAGTCTGTATCAGTTTTGATCAATTCATAGCTGATAATATCCATAAATAGCTAGTGAATTTTCTCTCTCTAAGGCATTTAATATATTACACCTATTTGTTGAAGATTTTCCTGGAAACTAATAAGAGAGAATTTCCTGAAGCAACATTCATATCAACTGAATATAAGAATATTACATTGCTCATCTTCATCAACAAAGTCATATCCAGGGTTTATAGTTTGATTTTCAACACCAACCTACCAAGAGTTCTGGATGACATGAGGAGCTATCTACAACCAAATCCATAAAATAGAGTGGGGGACTGGGTATTATTCATGCATTCAAAATTAATATGGTTTTATGGTTGTCGTGAATCCCCCTATCTATTACCTATTTTTATGACCCCCAGATTCTTTTCCCTTGAATTCATCAGGCAGATAATTATATCTGAGACCGAGCATTTCCTGAAATTGCACAAAGCCTCCAATCTCAAATTCCCTTTTATCATTGGTCCCTTCATTGTCAAAACTAGATCATGCTTATCTCAGATTCAAGCGAAGCTCAAAGAGTTTGGTTTTCCACAACTATAGGGAAGAAGATATGATCCACACCAAATCACATCCAAGAGAAGATTGATGAAAAAACAAGCCCCTTATGAGCATGAACATGTTGAGGGTTTTGATAAACTGTCAAACCTAGAAGTCTTTGATGATATGGAAGCAATCTTGCAACCAACTCAAAAACATCAAGTGGAGGCAGCCCTGCAATAGAGTCAAACACAACAAGCTCATCATAAACTGATATTCAAAGTCCCCAAGATGAGTGTTTACAACAAGAGAAGAAGTTCATATGCCATGGGAACTAGTGATCAAAAGACTCCTCCTAAGAAGATGAAGATTACACAGTCTCCACAGATAGTGAATTTGGAGGACGAAGAGCCCAGAGAAGAAGTAAATCTAGATATGGTGGAAAGTGGCACTAGCACTGTAGAGGTTGAAAAGGAGAGAGATATCCAAAGTGAAGGCAGCTCAAGAATCTTTACCAGCAAAAAACACATCTTTGATAAAGAATCTAGGGCAACTTATCAATCTAAAGAAGATTTGGAAAAACAATATGCTGAGAAAGGAAACATGGCTCTGGGTGAGATGAGAGATTTAGTCCCTGAAGTGGAAAATATTTCTCAACACAAATATTCTTTGTTCATAGTAAGGGATATTGAAAAGAGGAACTTCAACATTCCAATTGCAGATGAAGACAAAGTATATGAGATCAAGATAAGGTATGACAACATCAGTGCTCCAAACAAGGTCAAATTCCATAGGAAAACCAGTGACATGTTGTATATTGACTACCTGAGTTTAATCTTTAAGAATTAAAAGTTGCCATCTTATGCAATGAAATTGGAAGGACAATTGAGGCAAGAAAAAGCATCTAGCAGAGCTTGGAAGACTCGGGTCAAGAGGCTAGAATCTGAAGGCCCTCAAGGGGTGAAATCCTCATTAGATGAAAATGACAAATTAATTCAAAGCTTTAAGAAGAAATTGAAGATGTTTTCCACAGAGCATCAACAAACATCGGAATTGGTTGCTCTAGAGTAGGAAAATGAAACACTTCGTCAAGAGGCATTGGACTACAAGGCTAGGGCATTGCAGCTAGAACAAGAAAAGGTGAGTTGGTCACAATATCAGATAGAATTGATAAACAGGGTTGTAGCCATACCTCCTGCTGCAAAATTTGGGCCAAACATTAAAGGACTTGTCCAGGCTATTTCACAAGTTATCCTAAAATAAGGAGAAATCAAAGGGATAAAAGGGAGCATAGAGAAATTGAAGTAGGAGATACAAGAAAAGGATGAAAGAATGGCTCAAATTCGAAAGGAGAATCAAGCCTTGCAGAAAAGGATAGATAAGCTGAAAATGAGATTAAGAGGAAAAGGCCTATTACAGGGGGCTAAGCATATCATCCGGGACTCTATAGTTGTTGAAGCTACCAAGTTTAGAGTGTATTTGAATTTCATTAATGATAAAGACATCATAGACATCACATCCAGAAGGAGATGCACTGTTGTGAATGAGACTTTAGCAAAGAAGCCATCATAATGGGCCCAAAATGCCATAAACCTACTCAACTCCATTCCTACTATAGAACTTCAGACTATAGGAGTTAAAGACAAAACTACACATATCATCTCGTCTAGGAGGGTTATTGCTAAACATAACCTGTTGAAATCATTCCAAACCAAGGCAACATAAATGGAGCAAAGTGTACAAGAGTTCAAGGATTTGTTTGAAGAATTGTTTATTAAATGCCTCCCACCATTTTCAGATGGAAAAGGAAAATTATATGATCAAGAATAATACAATGCTCGACTCACTCAATGTAGAATGGATCACTCCAAGTTTGAAACCCTGGAGGAAAATCTGAAAGGAGTAACCCTACTTGAACATCTGATTACAGATTTTGAGATTTTCAATCAGTTCAAAGTAGTGAAAATTGGACTACCAGTCATGACATATGCCTCCTGCATTGAACTGGAGATCCTGATCAAAGAAATGATGGATTATGATATCCCTTATGACTTGCAATTGAAGGAGATAGTACGGAGAGGTAAGACAAAGTGTAGTTTTCCAGGCTTCAGTAAATGATGTCCAAGTGTCATTGAAGATGGCAGATCACATGGAAGACCAGAGAAGAGCAAGTGGCGAGGAAATAAACTAAAGCGTCAGAGGAATCAAAAGATGGATCATGAAACATTTTTCTTGCTAATTATTGTAATTAGTTTCAAACCGAAACTGTCATTTGTAATCATTGTAATCAGTTTCAGGAACTGAAACGTTTCATTTCAATTATTGTAATCGGTTTCAAATCAAAGGAAATCGAATTGTATAAATATTAGAGGTTCCAAATGTATTAGTGTTGGCAGAAGTGCAAGGGCATGATTTTAAGCTATTTGGAACTTGAATGTAATTTTCTGAAGATGAATTGAATACACATGCAGAAGTCTTGAAGTTTCCATGAAAATATTATAATGGTGCTGAACTGAGTTTTGTCTCCTTTGTTTGTATGTATTTCCTGTATTTTTGATTTCATTTTCACTATCTTCTGTTTAAATTGAATAGTCAAAGGCCCATAATTCATCTTGTGATGCTCTCATATGAAGTAATTAAAATTGTGTTAAGTTCTTCCTAACTAATTCATAATTCATTTATTTAATGTTGTGATGCAGTTATATGTTTTCTTTTCTTCCTACACTCTGCAAATTTACAAATTATAAATCATATTTATCGCCTCATTTATCTTTTATCCTCTGGATATTTCTACAGACCAATCAGTGCTTCCATTCATTTTCATAAGTTTTACTCCATATCCCTAAGTGTCCCTCCCCTTCCTTGCCAGCAAACATATAAAAAAAACCCAAAACAAGAAAACATGGTCATTGATTTCCAAAAAAATACCAAGTGACAGAAGAGAGTCCTCTCTAAGTAGAGAAGGCTAGTAATCATCTCTAAAGTTGGTTTGTATGTTACCTCTATCATATGTTTTATCAACCAGACAAATTTACAGAGTGCTAACAGGTTGTTCGTCATGTATATGTAAGTTGAATTGGCTACAGGGTTGTCCTTGCATAGGCAAGCAGGTATGATGTCGATTGTGTCTTAGGTGTTGACCAAGGTTAGACATGTAACCTTTTATTTTGATTGAATAAGACAAAAAGAGAGAAGAATTATCAAAGGAATGTTGGTTTTCCCAGTTAAGATTTTCCAGGGTAAAATCTTGGTGTACTCTGTGATTTCTTGTGTCATTTGTATTATTGATTAAATTATTCTTCTCTTATGCTAGGATTAGTGTGGAAGTGCCCTAAATTTCCTGACATGTGGTATTAGAGCTTAGGTTTTCCCTGACAAGTGATTTATTAGAGCGATGCTATGCTTTCGTGAGTATATCAGATCTTGATTTTCCAATCTCGAATCTGAGAAATAAACCCTAGGTACAGTAAGATTCGTAAGTCATAAATTGTGTTAAAGATCGTGGTAAAGAATGGCGAGAAGTTCCAGAATAGAGATGGAAAAATTCAATGGCCAGAATTTTGAGCTTTGGAAGATTAATATGGAATATCTCCTTGTGGATTGAGAGAAAAGGACATCGATTTGTCTAGGTACCCAACCGAGAGGCATGTCGATGGAAGAATGGGAGAAACTTGAAAGAAGAGAAAGAACTATGATTCTACTTTGTCTTGTAGATTCGATGTTGTTTAATGTCTCAAGTGAAGATTCAACCAAGAAACTGTGGGAAAAGTTGGGAGGCTTATACCAGTCAAAATCTCTGGTAAATAAGTTGTTTATGAGAAAGAAACTGTATCTTTTGAGGATGAGTGATGGAAGTTTAGTGATTGAGCATTTAAATGAATTTAATACCATGTTAAACCAGTTATCATATATGTATATTAATATCATTGATGATGATAAGTGTATTAGCATATTTGTTCCTTTTTAGACTCTTGGGATAGATTATTTGTGGCTATTGGGAGTAATACAACCACACTAGTGCTAGAGGATGTGGTTGTTTCTCTATTGTCGGAAGAAATGATAAGGAAGAAAATGAAAGGATCAACCAAAGATGTTCTGTTAGTGAGAGGTCAATTAATAGATAGAGATAAAGAAAAATTATCCAGTAGAAAGTTCAATTCGAAGGGTAGATCTAAATCCCCAGTTCAGTCGACGCGAAGATGATAGAAATGCAATAAAGTTGGGCATTATAAAAAGGACTGTAAGAAGAAGGAAATAGAAGTCAGTATTGGATCTGACGAGAAGCAGTCAACTAAGAGAAAGATGATCTTGGAGAAGGGAGGTGATGTTTATATGGTGTCAACCAGTACACATTTGGATCAAGATGTTTGTTTGATTGACTCAAGAGAATCCTATCATATGACACCACATAAATAATGGCTCTGTGACTATGAACAATACAATGGAGGTGAAGTGTTCTTGGGAGATGACTCGATAACCAGAATTGTCAGAAAAGGAAGAGTCCGACTGACACTATAGAATGGGAGGAAAAGAACCCTTCTAGGTGTGCTACACATTCCAGTTTTGGAAAGAAACTTGATATATGTTAGAAAGATTGGTGATGCAGGTGTCTATACTCTATTTCAGAAGTATTGGTGCAAGATGGTCATAGGTGCAATGGTATTAATGAAAGGAGTTTGAATTGATACCCTGTACAAGTTGTTAGGGAATGTCAACTCGATTGGATGCAACAACATTGTTTCTCTTAAAATTGAATCAACTGCAAATCGAATCGAATCAATGTCGACACAATGCGACTCGACTCGAGCCAAGTCAGTTCAAACCGGCTCGACAAGAAATGATGAGATAGACTCGACCAGGTTATGGGATAAGAGGATGGGACACATTGGAGAAAAAGGACTTCGATCTATGCAAAGAAAAGGTATGGTCAAAGGTTTTCTTAAATGTGGTTTAGAGGTCAAATTTTGTGAACAATGCATATATGGAAAAAAAAGTCGGGTGAGGTTGCCATCTAGAGAGACAAGGTAAAATGTTATTCTAGAACTACTGCATAGTGATGTGTTTGGCCCAGTTACAGTGCCTTCACTTGTTGGATCCCTGTATTATGTCTCCTTCATAGATGATTTTTTCAGGAAGACATGGATACATTTATCGAGGAAGAAATAAGATTTTTTCGAGAGATTTAAGGAGTTTAAAGCTCTTGTGGAAAACTAGACAGAGAAGAGGATTAAAGTGTTGAGAACTGACAATGGTGGTGAATTCTGTGGAAAGGAATTTGATCAGTTTTGTAAGCAGCGTGGCATAGAATGCCAAAATACCACACCATAGACCCCACAAAAAAATGGAGTTGCCAAGAGAATGAAAAGAACATTGATGGATAAGGAAAGGAGCATGCTCAGTGGTGCTGGGCTCGCACAAGAATTTTGGGCGGAGGAAGTTGATACTGCAAGATATCTAGTAAACATGTCTCCTTCATCAGTGCTAGTCGACACGACTCCAAATGAGGTATGTTTTGGTAAGAATCTTTCAGTGGCACATCTTAAAGTATTTGGCTATGATGAATTTGTGCATGTTCTTAGGGAAAAGAGTAGAAAGCTCAATAAGAAGGAAGTTAAATGTATTTTCATCGGATATAAATAAGGGCTGAAAGGATATAAGCTTTGGGATCCTACATCAAGGAGAATAATGTATAGTCAAGATGTGGTATTCAGAGAAATCAAAGGTAAGTCTGAGCCTGAGGAAGGTGTTCAGACCGAGAATAATCTTGATATGGTGTGGTTTGAACTGAGGAATGAAGAAGATGATTCAGATGAGTTGACTGAATTTGAGGAATAGGTGGAACAATTGGCTATGGTGGAGGTTAGAAAGAGTAAAGAAACTAGTTGAGAGGTATAGTTTGCCCGACTTTTTTTCTGCATTTATGCTAACTACCATTGACGATGAGCCCAAGTCAGTCGATGAGGCATAGGGTAAACTCTGGAAGTATGCCATGGTCGAAGAGATGGAATCCTTGTACAAGAATGAGACATGGGATTTAGTCAAGTTACCTAGTGGATGGAAGCTCATTGGTAGCAAGTGGGTGTTCAAGAAGAATATGAATGTCACAGGACAAGTCGAGAAGTTAAAATATTGAATGGTAGCAAAAGGTTATTCCCAAGTCAAGGGAGTCAACTTTGGTGAGATTTTTTCCCTTGTTTCAAAACTAAGTTCCATTAGAGTAATAATGTCTCTACCTGTCGCATTCGATTTGGAGATAGAACAAATGGATGTGAAGAAAATATTCCTACATGGGGACTTGGAAGAATAAATCTACATGAAACAACCTGAAGTAATTGTAGTAAATGGAAAGAAAGAGTTGGTATGAAAAATCAAAAAATCCCTTTATGGTCTAAAGAAATCGCCAAGGATGTGGTACCAGAATTTTGACACTTACATCCTTAGTTTGGGATTTGTGAGAAGCAAAGTTGATCACTGCATATATTCTAATGAAGAAGGTGGGTGTTTCATATATGTATCTTTGTATGTCGATGACATGTCGTTGGTTAGAAACAACATGGACACAATAAAGGAGGTGAAGAAGTAGTTATCCTCCAAGTTCAACATGAAGGATCTCAGTGCAACTAAATTCATTCTGGGAATGGAGATTAAGAGAGATCGAGGCACTAGAAAGATCTGGTTGAATCAGATGAAGTATATTAAAATAGTTCTGAAACAGTTCTATTAACGCTCTATAAATTCCCAGAGGTTGTTAGGGAAGAAGAAATCTACGAGAGGTAAATTTATCCAACCACTTCGAAACTGGAATCTAGCCCTACTAGTTTCAGAGAGGGATCTCTTTGTATGATTTAGTTGTGTTCTATCTTTGAAATATCAGGCTAGTTATATAAAATAAGATTAACTGGCTTGTTATGTTTGTTGAGTTGGCTGAAGGGGCTTTATGCATCCATTGGGCTATGGGTCTGTGTTATAAATATAGAAATCTAAACCAGAAACAAAAGATTCTTTTCACAGGGCAACATAATGCATTCATTGGATTCTTTAGCAATAAAATGATGAATAGTAGAAAATATGAGAATATCAATTAAAGTAAAGAAGCATTTAAGAATTTCTTTACTATAATATCAGAAGATAAACATTAAAATCTTTCAAAGTCTGAAACAGGGTATACAAAGATAAATCTTGCAACGTGCATTACTTTTAAAAGATTCAGATTAGAAAACAATGTGACAACTGAGAAAGAAAACATTTAACATAGAAAAGAAAACATCACCAATGAATAACATGCGAGAATCCTGTAAAAATGTCTCTTTGTATTAATGGAAGATCTCTTGATATAAATTACAGTCTTGTAGCTTGCATGGCATAAAGATCAACCCTCAGTACTTCGAAGTGTGAAGTATTTATAGCCAAAACTACAAATGATCTTGCCATTAAAGATCAGGATGTGGCTAATCTAAATTTAGCTAACTAAATTAACAAGATACAAAAATTTAGGAAACTGCTTGATGAAATGTTGAACTTCATGCTGATTTCTTGGGGTGAACCATTGGTGAGGCCTCTGCATGACCTCGTCTGATTGGATAGTTGACTAGGTTAGGACACCTCATCGACTACTCGATCAGATTGCAAAGCTCTACCCATCAAAGGTGACTGGGAATGTTGACTTTGAGCAACCTTCGGTATACTTCATCCATCTCCGTGTAATTGGCAAAATTTGGCTTGGTGATGAAGATGTACCAGATCTCATGTTGTATGTTGATGTCTAACTGTAAAGCATATAAGAATGCCTTGCCCGTGATACTGCCTTGTATTCCTGAGAATTTTGAGCTATCCTTAGCCACAGTGGCTAGTTTCTTTTTGTAATCAGCAAGTGTCATTAACTTGTCATTTATAACTCTTATACCAGGAAGGCCTTTCTTCTGCAGAGTTTCGATCTTGCTGAAAAATATTTGCACTCCTGCGTCCATGGTCTGGACCTTTTCCTCTAGTTGTAGCATCAGTCCTCTCTTAGTTAGGACTCTCTTGACCTCAAGGATGGTCTCTGTTCTATCTTCGATCTTCAACTCCTCTAGCTCCTCTCTGGTTTTGGAATTCAGAAATTTGATGATCTCAACAACTTCTGTGGGCATATCTCCCAGTTCTGCTCTTATCTTGTCCATGACCTACTAACTTATTTGCACCAGCTCATTTTTCTCAAACATGATTTGTATCATTGGCCATATTTCATTCATGGACTTGGTGATATCCATCCAGACACTTTCTTTGACTTTATCAAGTGTTTTTCCTACCATTGTTTGCTTCTGAAGCTGTTGCAATTCTTGTTTGAGCTGTTATGATGTTTGTTTTTCCTTGGAGTAGTTGGTTTGGTAAGAAGACTTGAGTTCCTGAAGGTTCTCAATCTCCTTTTTGAGTCTGCTAATCTCTGTCTCTTGCAAATTCATTTCTTCCATGGATTTAGCCAGTTCAACAGTCTTCTCTAGGGCTGTCAGTGGAGTTGCCAAGGGAATTTCTACTACAGACGTTGTGCTCACTCCTGTGAGTGGAAATGTGCTCAGTGGAATGACTTCCATGGGCTTTGACTGCTCCTTCTCTTTCACTAGTTTTTCCAATTCCGCTTCCATTTCCTTCAACTGTGCATTCTGCTCCATGATGAGCTTGAGCATCTCATCTTTTTCCCCTTCTGTCTCCGCTATTTCCTTTGCCTGTGAATCTTCTGTTGGTGGCAATTTCAACTATTTCCTTAGAGACGCAATATTGACATTTTTCTTCTTGAGCACCTCCTCGACTGCTTTCACATTCGAGGGATCATATCCGATCTTGAGGACCAGTTCCTCTAGCGTCTTAATCCTGTTATCCTTGGTAAAGGATGATATTTTTTCTAACTTCAACTGCATCTGGACGTTGTTCAAAGATACCTATAACCTGGAGGTAGTAGTAGAAGCATTTGATAATGTGGAGAAAACCATTTCACCAGTCTTCCTATGCAGATCCATTTGATCAGTTGGATGCACATATTTAGTCTGAAATTCGAAAGTTGCCCTTTTGTAATCAGAGATTACTTTCGGGTCTGGCACATGTGCTTGCAGAAATGCCATGTGCATTCTACCCTTCTCAGTGTCGAATGCAGACAATAGTATATGTTGTGCAGTTTATGTTTGCTTCTAAAATTGTGCATACGTGTTGTTGGTCAGCGTCTGGTTTCTCTTCTTAATTAGATCATACTTCTAAAAAATACTCAATTTTGGTCCTGTTTTGCTCGATTGGTTGACTGGTGGGGTATCTGTAGGCTTTTTGGGCAACACTGTAGTCACGATTTGTTTGTTTCTTGTACTAAGGAGCGACCAATCAACCTCCAGAGTTGTAGTGGATTGAATTCCCTTTTCACCAGCCGTGTCAGGTGCCTGACTGGTTTTTGGCCTCTTGGCATGTAGTCAAAACTCTTCAGATGATACTTCAGTGATAGAAGGTGAAATGTCTTGCCTGGGCCTTTTCTCCTTGGGATCCTATGGTGTAGTCGTCTGTGAGACAGTGACCAAAAGGTCCTGCTATTTTGTCTCAACCAGAGTGTTTGGCTCCCAGTCTGTCTGGTTAGTGAACTTCTCTATCTCAGGCCTGGGAGTGTGGACATATGGGATATTCTTATTCTTAACTCTCATCTTTGAAATTATTCCGTAGGGGTCATAGTTCCATGTGAAGCTAGCAAAAAACTTCATTTCCTTTAACAGTCTATCTTCTTCCTCCCCAGGGCCTCAGTTATAGAAAATGAATGACCCAATCTTCCCTTTGATTCTGAGTTGCTTCTTCTTCTTCAGAGACACAAAATGTATGTCATCTGAATTGATCATTTGTCTTATGTATTCCAGGGCCAATATCCTCACAGGAAAATATTTGGGCAACATGTATGGAGCTCATATGCACCCATACACTTTGATCTCTATGTGGTCCTGGTATAGGTACCAATCTCTCGTTTTTGCGAGATCCAAGAGGTCTAGGATACTTTGAATTTCCTTGTTTATTCTCAGCTCGGGTCTTCCACTAAGCATGCTCACCATGGGATGGTAGAACTTCTCAATAAATTGTTTGAAGATAAATTCTATAGAGTTGTGTCTAAGCAGTGAAGTCCACGCTGTCACCACCTATGGCCTTCCATCCTTGTCCATTTTCTGCATCGAAAAGGTGAATTTGTCTGCTTGAAAGAACAGGAACATGTAAGCTAGTATTGAGGAATATCGGAACATGCCTTCTGTGGAGAAATTTGAAAATTGATCATGAATTTTGTTCGCCAGGAAGGTGCTGTAGTCGAACTGAGTGGTGGGTTTCTCATCTGTGGAGAAAATGGACAGAAAACCCAATATGGGTTCATCCACCCACTGATCCGAAAAATACCCGAGGAGGGTGCAGAGCGACGAGATGACCTGGTTTCCCTTCACTGAGAATAGGGACGAAGGATACAGGGGATTTGTAGTGGGGAGTTAAGCGGCCTGTGGGAGAAAAATCTTGAAAATCTGAGCTCTTTGGGTGAAGGATAATTTCTAATACAATTCTGTGATAATTTCTATATTGAACGGTGAGACGAATTCGGCTCTGGGTATCTGCATCATCTGGTTAATGGTTTTAGGTGTAATGAGGAAAAGAATTTCTCCTGATGAAGAAACTATGACTCTCTGGTTGGGAAGGTAATGGGCTTGGCACTTGAGGGCGAATTCGGGGAAATGGTGAACCTGGGGGAAAATATACAAAGGGAGGTTGGACTCCCAGAGCCCAATTTCATTGCTCTGGTCAAGGAAAACCTCTTTGAGCCATGACTGCAAGTCTGGGAAGTCAAACTCGCATCTGGTGTCTGCAATCAAATGGTCTTTGTTGGCCAGATGGATCCTATCGAGATCGATAGGAGGTGGGATGAAAGGATTCTCCTCGCCTTCTATCCTCTTTGATTTTGGTGCCATCGCTGTAAAATACCTACAAATCAAACAATTGTTAGTGGGGATGATGGTGGCTTGGGACAATTGACTAAAACAGAGAGAAAATGGGGAAAAATTTGCTCTGGTGCGATGGGAAAGGTATTTTCTGGTGAGGAGATACAGTAGGCAATGGAAAAAGAATGGAAACGATGGTTTTGAGTAAACGGATACATGTTGGGCACGAGAGACAGGTCAGTAGGTTAACGGATACGTTAACCAGTAATAAATGGCCAACGGGTCATTTAGAGCGTGAGATGGCAGGTGACAATGACTGAAAAATATGGCTGGGTGACGTGGCGGGAGCTGATTGGGGAGTAACCATGGTGAGAGGACTTGTAAAGGGAGAACGAGGAGAATGGACTGACAGAGTAATGAGACATGACCTCTAGGGGAAAAACATGGAAAAATGATTTCATGGGGTGACAGGGTATGTCAGACCGTGGGAGGCAGTGGGATTTGGAACCAATGGACTACTGTCACGTATAGATAAGGGTCCCCCTAGAAAACAATCGATTCTAGACCCCCCCCCTCCGTTAAAGATAGATCGGTCTGGGGGTCCAAAAAACACCATGAGTCGTTGATTTGCGCACTCTATTNNNNGGGGAGGTCTGGAATCCAATCTAGGCCGTAGATCTAGGCATTGACACCTGAGCCGTTCAGATGTACGCTTTTGTTATCTCCGATTCCGGACCCCCCCCCCCAAACCATTAAAGGTAGAACGGACGGGGGGTCTGGAAAGACTTGTCAACCGTGGATCTGGGTGCCTTCTCTCTGGCCGTTCTTCTATGCGTTGTGCTTAACTATGAGCACGAAGGTATATTTTCTCCAGAAGACTTAGGATAAGTGAATATCGTGGGTTTTTCCCAAGCTTCTCCATGTTTTTATCACCAAGGAGCTAAACACCAAACTTTTTAAACCTCAAAGATATGGTTCAACATTGATCATCATGCTTGTTTTATTGAGATAAAGAAAACTAACCTATTCTCTAACCTAATCACCTATGACAATTAGCCCAGATTAAACAATTGGGCTAAGAAATTACTCTATCCTGGGGTTATCTGACCAAGATTAGGCAGTTTGGTCAGATTTATTCACTAACTAACCTAAATCACTTGGCTAAGATTAAACAGTTTAGCCAAGCTTATTCACTACTCCTATCAACATCAATTTAAAAGAACTTGGCCATGCTTGAAAGGTATGGACCAAGTCATTGTTATTGCATGGGGCTCTATTGAATATCTTTTATGCCCTCTTTTATTCTTTTTCTTTTCTTTTTCTTTTTCTCAAATTATTTGCAGAATGGAAAATCATTTGACAAACAAAAACACTAAAGAGATAATATTTCAGTCACCAGTTGATCCTATAAATTATAGGCTTATAATAGCGGCTCCACCTGGGGATGGTACTCTCCTTGTGAAGTACCAAGAATCTTGATTGCTGATGTTCTGAAAAACTTTCCCCATAGTTGCCATTGTTGCTTGATTGGTTTTATTTATTTATTATTTTTTTTAAATTTGGAAGACAATGTTCAGTGGTTTAGGGCCTTCTCTACGGGCTTCAACCATCTGATCAAAGTTATTTCACTCAAAAACTTGTAAATAAAATGAAAATGGTGTGTACAATGGAAGGTGTGACTGCAGGTCCCTACTGAGGAGGTGAATAGTGCTTCAGCATTCTTCCATTTACAGGTCCTCCTAGCAGATTTGTCCCATCGTTGTTGTTGAGAAAGAAGGAATTATTTCCTCTGAATGCTTGAATTATGAAAGTTCCCTTCCATAGACTGTCGAATTTCTTGTGCTTCCCCTTATCTTCATTTCAGGCATCCCATCTCAAAACCAAGTCACCTAGCTCAAAGTCATCCTCTTTAGTTCTTTTGTCAAAGATCTTTTTAATGCTTTCTTGGACAACCTGAGTCTTGTTGTATACTTCTTCTTTGGACTGCTGCAAGTGGATCATCTGGTTTATCCTTCTTTGGGAATCGTTCAGCTCGGCCTGCATCTCTTGTAGCAATTTCATCATAGGAACTCCTAAGGAAGTGGGAAAGACTGCTTCAGTTCCATAGACCAGATGATATGGTGACATACTGATTGACCTCTTGGTGGTCAGCCTGTCGGCCCATAATGCGAAAACCAGCTTGTTATGCCATGACTTTTTTTTTCTTGAAAAGTCTTCTTAATAATGTTCACCAAGGTCTTATTGGATGACTCCGCCAGCCCATTTCCCTGAGGGTAATAAGTTGTGGAATGACCCAAACCAATATGATACTGGTTGCAAAAGTCTATTAGCTTCTTAGATCGGAAAGCAGTTGCATTGTCAGTTATAATCTTTCTAGGACATCCAAAGAAAGACAAGATATTATTTTCAAGAAATTTAATAATGACATAATCATTAGCTTACCTGCTTGGTACAGCTTCGATCCATTTTGTGAAATAGTCTATGGCAGTAAGAATCCACCTATGCTGGCCCGAAGAGGGAGGATGTATTTCTCCGATAAAGTCTAATCCCCATTGCTGGAAAGGAGATTCAATAGAGATTGGTTTCATGGGAAAAGGAAGAAGCTTCTTTTTTCCCTCGAACACCTGGAATTTATGACATGAAGTCACTTTATGATGCACATCAGCGAATAGTGTAGGCCAATAGAATCCAACTCTAAGAATCTTATTAGCTATGGTCTTCTAGCTTAGATGACCACCACAATCTCCTGCATGAAAATCCTGCAATACTTTGTCAACTTCATCTTTTAACAGACAATTCAACAAAATACCTCCAGGATCCTTCCAATATATATTGCCTTCTAAAATGCAAAATTTTAATGCTTTCAATTTCAAAAACCTAGCTTTAGTTTTGGTCAGACTAGGGGGAGCTTGTAATTTATGCAAAACAAATATTAGGTCTGCGTACCATGGAGAGTTCAGAAATACCTCTTTCACGCTTGGAGTCGCCTGCTCTCCCTGTTCATCTACTACAACTAAGAAATTAATATCAAGAGCATGGAAATTTGATTCAGCCATTAAATTTTCTAGACCTTGACCTTTAATCAATTTAGTAGGCTTAATCTCTATGTCATATTCCATAATGACAACAATCCATTTTCCTCTTCGGCCGTCTGGATTTTTCAGAGTTAAAATGTCTTTTACTACTACGTTCGGAACATAAGGGATGGTGTGGGAATGGAGAATATATACTCTAAAATCCGTTATGGCTTTCACTAGGGCAAAATCTTGTTTATCCATTATTTCATAATTCAAGGCAACATCTCTTAACGCTTTACTGAAAAAGGCTATGGGATGTTCATACCCTTCATTGTTTTTTTGTAGTGGTACTGATGCAATGGTATGTTCAGAAGCGAAAGAAAAAAGGTAGAAATCTTTGGTGAAATCAGGACTGATCAAGACTGGAGCCTGTGTGAGGGCACGTTTAACTTGTTCGAAAGACTGCTTAGATTCAATGTCCCATTTTATTTTTGTGTCCTTTTTTAACATGCTTGTGGTGTTCCTGAGAAGTTCAGTCAGGTTGGGTATGAATCTTCTCAGAAAGTTTATTTTTCTAATGAAAGACTGTAACTCTTTGATATTTATTGGGTGTTCTAATTTATGAATGGCCTTGATTCTGCTGGGGTCTATATTAATTTTGTCCTTAGAGATTATGTGCCCCAACAATTTACCTTCCTCTAAAATGAAAAGGCTTTTCTTAGGATTCAGAGAAATCCCAAACTTCCTGCATTTCTCAAACACTCGTCTGAGATGTCTTAAGTGCTCGTCATCGGATTGGGAATAAACAGTTACGTCGTCTAGATAAATGACAATAAATCTCCCAAATTCTTCCACAAAAGCGATGTCCATTGCTCGTTGGAAAGTTTCCCGCATTTTCACGTACATGAAGGTACCCGAAGGTGTTGTGAAGGCTATTTTCTCTTGGTCATCTGGGTGAACGAGAACCTGGTTATAGCCTAAGAAACCATCGAGTAAGGAGATTCAACTAGATCCAACTACCTTTTGTAATATGTGGTCCATTTTTGGCAATGGGTAGTTGTCTTTCAGAGAAACTTTGTTCAGGTTTCAAAAATCAATACAAAGCCTGATTTCCCCGCTTTTCTTTCGGGTTGGAACCAAATTTGAAACCCATTTGGAAAATCGTAAGGGAACTATGATTTTAGCATCATACATATTTTTAATTTCCTTTTTATATTAGGGGAAGTAACTTGGTTTTGATTCTCCTAAGTTTCTGTCTGAAAGGTTTTTGATATTCTTTTATCGGGATCCTATGTTGTATGATGCTTGTGTTATAAGATTTTAAATCTTCGTAACCCCAAGCAAACACGTCCGCATATTCCTTGAAAAGTTCAATGTATTTGAGTTTCTTCTCAGGAGGTAAATATTTAGAAAGTTTGACTATCCTGGGTTTCTCTTCTGTCCCTATGTTAACGTCTTCAACCTCTTTACCACTGGCTTCAATTTTTGGTTTTTTAACTACATCATTAAAATCAAAAAGGTCTTCTAAAGGAACTAAACCCCTAGGTAAAACATTACTCTTTAAATGCAAAACATAAGATTCTATCTCATATTCACCTAACTCTCATGAATCTGCTTTATTTACACTGTCATTTCCAAAATTAGATTTATTTACATTCTCATCCTCATTTTCTAAGTCTTTGTTTGTACACTCGAAATCATTTTTACATTGTAGAAAATCTTCAATTTGATCATCATTCCCAAATACCTACCAGTATCTGATGTTGTCTGGGACGGTCGCCCTGCACTTCACCTCCATCGTGTAAGGGCAGGTGGAATGAAAAGGTATCTTGCATGTAGCTGCTAACATAGCTAAACCATCCGCTAAAATGTTTTGTCCCCTGGGCATCAGCTGCAAATCAACTTCAGTGAAACATTTAAGGGCATCCAAAACAACATTCCTATAAGATCTCAGATGGGGATGTTTTTCTGCATACTCACCTTTGATTTGTTTGATAATTAATTTGGAATCGCCTCTTACCATGATTTGTTTGGCACCAACTTTCTTTAGAAGTTTCAGACCGAGTATCAAAGCTTCATACTCGGCAATATTGTTAGTGCATTGAAAATTTAATTTGTAAGAATGGTTTTCCGAATACCTGGATTTGTGATTGTGCAACCAAACTCCTGCTCCAGCTCCTTCTTTTCTTATAGCTCCATCGAAGTCCATGCTCCAGAAATCTACTGGCAATTCTTCACTTATCACATTTTTCTTTCTTTCTTCCTCAGTGATTTCTTGGCCTTCGTTCGGATCAAATGTATCTTCTTCCAGCTGAGCGATTTGTTCTCCTGTATCACCATCATTATATAGGATGAAGGAATCTAGGTCAGAATGTGTAGAGTACAGGGGGTAGTTATGTGGATTTTCTTGGCTGCTGACCATATACTTCATCAGCGTCTCTCTGTATAGTCTTCTCTGTTTCTCGAATACTGGTATGGTGGCATATGACATATCCAACTACAAAGTACCTTTCAATTTGGCCCCCCAAGACCTGGACAACAACATACCATATTTTGGGGGAATGTCTGCAACCACAACATCCATAACCATGCTTTTTGCTGGAATCTGAACTAGAGTGATACATAAGTCCTTGATCAATCCGATACATCTGACTTTGCTGGAGTCAAAAGAGTGTAAGTCCTTATAAGGTCTGGTGACCTCAAGTCCCATTTTTTCCATTACTGCTTTAGGCATCAGGTTGTGGGAAGCACCTGAATCTAACATAGCATTATCAAGAATCAGGTCGTGTATATTAAGGCTGATGTAAAAAGGAGAAACAACACCATTGTCAGTTTGACCATCAACTTCAAGACCAAACAAGAGTTTAGGTTGATCATCGGTAATATTTACAGTGTCCAAATGATTCGCCGATCCAACGGTTAAGGCCTTCATGCCTATATCGGGTTCAATGCTCAACGCTTTGATCACCTGTGATTGGTAAGCATCTTTAATCATCAACTCAGAAATGGGAATGGGAATTTTCACTTTGGCTAGTTCCCCTTCGAGTCTGAAAGGTGTAGGAGCTCTTCTTTGGCTCAACAATTCTGATTTGTCCTTCACAGTCTTCTGGACAAAAGTATTTGGTGGGTTGGTTGATGAAACCTCAGTCTGTGTTGATATTTGTAAAATGGTAAGGTTTCTTTTTGCTGGAGATTCAACATTACCTTTCTCAAGGGTCTTCTTGGCAGAAGGCTCAGGGGATTTCTTGGTTTCGACCACTTTCTTTGTTTCGATTACCTTTTTTGGGGAATTTTCTTCTGTATTCTTACTCCGCAAATTGTACTTCCTGTGTACCTCCATAATGGCATTTTCAAATGCCTGTTGTTCAGTCTCTTCGTCTTCTTCACTCACCTGCATCTGAGAAAGAAGGAAAAGTTCTTGCTCTTCCTGAGTGAGGAAAATAGCTTCGTTATCGTGAATGCCCATGAGGTTTATGTGTGTGTCCTCCAATTCTTCAATTACATGTTCTCCTTCATCGACATAGTTTTCTTGTAAAGGTGGTCTGATCTGTTGATTAGGGCCCCTCTGTTCTCTTTGATCCCTGGGATCTCTCTACTTGATTTGAGGAGGATTCCTTTTGAAGTTAGGATTTTGAATTTGTGGAGCAGGTTGATTTTCTCTAGGAGGATTTCTTTTAGATACAATAAGTCTCTCCATCATCCTTTCCATTGCTCTGGCTAAGGAATCCAATTTGGCGTCAGAAGAAGATGTGGAAGGTTCTTCTTTAATCGTGACTCTCCTTTTGGTCTTCTGCCATGCTCTTTTGGCTAACAAGTTGGCCTCCACACTTATTACGCTTTTCTGCATATCTTCCAGGGTGGTGGAATTTCTTTCTCTTAATTGATATGACATATCGGTGTCGAAACCGTCAGGGAATTTTATCAGTGCTAAACCCTGTGGGGGTTTAATATCGGTTAGAATCGCATTGTACGAATTATTTAAATGGGTGCAGTAGTCTTGAACCATCTCACCTTGATTCCTTCTGATGTTTTCGTATTCTGACAAGATTTGGAAAGGATTTTTCTTTACCTCCCATATGTCTAGAAAACTTCTTTGAAACGTTGTAAGATTGAGAACTGAGGCAACACGTAATCCTTAGTACCATTTCTTAACATCACCAGTCAAACTCTGTGCAAACAATCTCATTTGAACGTTAGCTTCATCTACTTCATCTACTTCCTGTTCCGTCGAACTGTGGAAGTCTCGTTTGATAATCCTGGGGCATAGCATGTAGAGGTGCGACCAACACCAAGGGAGCTTATTTGGCTACCATGATAGGTAGAGGAGGCCGAACAACGACCTGGATGATAGGTGGGGTGGTGACAGAAGACGAGGATGAGGAAAAGCTTGCTGGCACGGAGTGAGTGGTTTGAGGCTTCGTGGTGGGAGATAGTATTTTAGGGGTTCGGGGTTGCAGGGTTTTCGGATCTCTGACGATTTCAGTCACAAAGCTATCAGATTTGGTTCCAAACAGGATTTGTTCAAAAATAGTGTCAAAGTTGAGATCTTGAAGGGTAACAAGCTCCTCTGGAAAAGAAGGGGACCTGTGGAGGGGACTATAACTCCCTAAACCTTCTACGATGGTCTTCTTTCTGAGTAACTGTTCTAGATTATCAGTTGCTATTGCAGGCTCTGGGTCTGAGTGAGATCGAGTATAAGTTCTTTTAGGAGCCAGATTTCTTTTTTAACTTTTCTATATATATTTTTTAGTTTTATGAGTCCAAAAATAATATGCACAAGCTTTTAACAACCTCTAAACATTATTTCTTTCTCAGATTTATAATTTGTTCAAAAACTAAAATCTTCCTCTAAGGAAAAAGAGGACGTGGGGTTGAAAGTTTGTTCAGTTCCCCAGTATGTTCACCACTATGTTAACGCTCTATAAATTCCCATAGGTTGTTAGGGAAGAAGAAATCTATGAGAGGTAACTTTATCCAAACACTTCGAAACTGGAATCTAGCCCTACCAGTTTCACAGAGGGATCTCTCTGTATGATTTAGCTATGTTCTATCTTTGAGATATTAGGCTAGTTATATAAAATAAGATTAACTGGTTTGTTATGTTTGTTGAGTTGGCTGAAGGGGCTTTACGTATCCATTGGGCTATGGGGTCTGTGTTATAAATATAGAAATCTAAACCAGAAACAAATAATTATTTTCACAGGGAAAGATAATGCATTCATTGGATTCTTTAGAAATAAAATGATGAATAGCAAAAAATATGAGAATATCAATTAAAGTAAAGAAGCATTTAAGAATTTCTTTACTGTAATATCATAAGATAAACATTAAAATATTTCAAAGTATGAAACGGGGTATAAAAAGATAAATCCTGCAATGTGCATTACTTCTAAAAGATTCAGATTAGAAAACAATATGACAACTGAGCAAGAAAACATCTAACATAGAAAAGAAAACATCACCAATGAATAACACGCGAGAATCCTGTGAAAATGTCTCTTTGTATTAATGGAAGATATCTTGATAGAAATTATAGTCTTGTAGCTTGCATGGCATAAAGATCAACCCTTAGTACATCGAAGTGTGAAGTATTTATATCCAAAATTACAAACGAACCTGTCATTAGAGATCAGGACGTGGCTAATCTAAATTTAGCTAACTAACTTAACACGATACAAAAATTTAGGAAACTGCTTGATGATGTGTTGAACTTCATGCTAATTTCTTGGGGCGAACCATTGGTGAGGCCTCTGCACGACCTCATCTAACTGGATAGCTGATTAGGCCTGGACACCTCATCGACTACTCAATCAGATTGCAAAGCTCTTCCCATCGAAGGTGACTGGGAATGCTGAATTTGAGCAACCTTCGATATATTTCATCCATCTCCGTGTACTTGGAAAAAATTGGCTTGGTGATGAAGATGTACCAGATCTCATGCTGTATGCTGATGTCTAACTGTAAAGCATCTAAGAATGCCTTGCCCATGATACTGCCTTGTATTCCTGAGAATTTCGAGCTATCCTTAGCCATAGTGGCTAGTTTCTTTTTGTAATCGGCAAGTGTCATTAACTTGTCATTTATAACTCTCACACCAGGAAATCCTTTCTTCTGCAAAGTTTCGATCTTGCTGAAAAATATTTGCACTCCTATGTCCATGGTTTGGACCTTTTCCTCCAGCTATAGCATCAATCCTCTCTTGGTCAGGACTCTCTTGACCTCAAGGATGGTTTATGTTCTATCTTCGATCTTCAACTCCTCTAGCTCCTCTATGGTTTTGGAATTCAGAAATTTGATGATCTCAACAGCTTCTGTGGGCATCTCTCCCAGTTCTTCTCTTATCTTCTCAATGGCCTGCTGACTTCTTTTCACCAACTCATTTTTGTCAAACATGATTTGTATCATTGGCCATATCTCATTCATGGACTTGGTGATATCGATCCAGACAGTTTCTTTGACTTTAGCAAGTGTTTTGTCTGCCACTGTTTTCTTCTGAAGCTATTGCAATTCCTGTTTGAGTTGGTCTGATGCTTGTTTTTCCTTAGAGTAGCTAGTTTGGTAAGAAGACTTGAGTTACTGAAGGTTCTCAATCTCCTTTTTGAGTCTGCTAATCTCTGTCTCTTGCAAATTCATTTCTTCCATGGATTTAGCTATTTCAATAGTCTTCTCTAGGGCTATCAGTGGATTTGCCGAGGGAATTTCTGCTACAGATGTTGTGCTCACTCCTATGAGTGGAACTGCGCTCAGTGGAATGACTTCCATGGGCTTTGACTGCTCCTTCTCTTTCACTAGTTTTTCCAATTCCGCTTCCATTTCCTTCAACTGTGCATTCTGCTCCATGATGAGCTTAAGCATCCCATCTTTTTCCCCTTCTGTCTTCGCTATTTCCTTTGCCTGTGAATCTTCTGTTGGTGGAAATTTCAACTGTTTCCTCAGAGATGCAATATCGGAATTTTTCTTCCTAAGCACCTCCTCGACTAGTTTCACATTCGAGGGATCATATCCGATCTTGAGGACTAGTTCCTCCAGCGTCTTAATCCTGTTATCCTTGGCAAAGGATGATATTTTTTCTAACTTTAGATGTCTGGACGTTGTTCAAAGATACTTGTAACCTGGAGGCAGTAGTAGAAGCATTTGCCAATGTGGAGAAAACCATTTCTCTAGTCTGCCTGTGCAGATCCATTTGATCAGTTGGATGCACATCTTTAGTCTGAAATTCGAAAGTTTCCCTTTTGTAATCAGAGATTACTTTTGGGTCTGGCACCTATGCTTGAAGAAACACCATGTGAATTCTACCCTTCTCAATGTTGAATGCAGACAACAGTTTGTGTTGTGCAGTTGATGTTTTCTTCCATAATTGTGCATATGTGTTGCTGGTCAGCATCTGGTTTCTCTTTTTAATTAGATAATACTTCTCAAAACTACTCAATTTTGGTCCTGTTTTTCTCGGTTGGTTGACTAGTGGGGTATCTGTAGTATTTTTGGGCAACACTGTAGTCACGATTTGTTTGTTTCTTGTACTAAGGAGCGACTGATCAACCTGCAGAGTTGTAGTGGATTGAATTCCCTTTTCACCATCCGTGTCAGGTTCTTGACTTGTTTTTGGCCTCTTGGTATGTAGTCGAAACTCTTCAGATGATACTTCAGTGACAGAAGGTGAAATGTCTTGCCTGGGACTTTTCTCCTTGGGAGCCTGTGGTGTAGTCATATGTGAGACAGTGACCGAAAGGTCATGTTGTTCTGTCTCAACCAGATTGTTTGGCTCCCAGTCTGTCTGGTTAGCGAACTTCTCTATCTCAGGCCTAGGAGTGTGGACATATGGTATATTCTTATTCTTAACACTCATCTCTGAAATTATTTCGCAGGGGTCATAGTGCCATATGAAGCTAGAAAAAAACTTCATTTCCTTTAACAGTCTATCTGCTTCCTCCCCAGCACCTCGGCTATTGCAGATGAATGAACCAATCCGCCCTTTGATTCTGAGCTGCTTCTTCTTCTTCAGAGACACAAAATGTATGTCATCTGAATTGATCATTTGTCTTATGTATTCCAGGGAAAATATCCTCACGGGAAAATATTTGGGCAACTTGTATGGAGCCAATTCGCACCCATACACTCTGATCTCTGTGTGGTCCTGGTACAGGTACCAATATCCTGTTTTTTCTAGATCCGAGAGGTGTAGGATCCTTTGAATTTCCTCGTTTATTCTCGGCTCAGGTCTACCACTGAGCATGCTCACCACGGGATGGTAGAACTGCTCGATAAATTGTTTGAAGCTAAATTTTGTAGAGTTTTGTTTGAGCAGCGAAGTCCACGCTGTCACCACCTGTGGCCTTCCATCCTTGTCCATATTCTGCATCGAAAAGAAGAATTTGTCTACTTGAAAGAACACGAACATGTAAGCCAATATTGAGGAATACCGGAACATGCCTTTTGTGGAAAAATTTGAAAATTGATCATGAATGTTGTCCACTAGGAAGGCGTTGTAGTCGAAATGAGTGGTGGTTTTCTCATCTGTGGAGAAAATGGATAGAAAACCCAATATGGGTTCATCCACCCACTGATCCGAAAAATACCCGAGGAGGGCATAGAACGATGAGATGACCTGGTTTCCCTTCACTGAGAATAGGGATGAAGGATACGAGGGATTTGTAGTGGGGAGTTGAGCGGCCTGTGGGAGAAAAAGCTCAAAAATATGAGCTCTTTGGGGGAAGGATAATTTCTAATACATTTCTGTGATAATTTCCAGATTGAACGATGAGACAGATTTGGCTCTGGGTATCTGCATCATCTGGTTAATGGTTTTAGATGTAATGAGGAAAATAATTTCTCCTGATGAAGAAACTACGGCTCTCTGGTCGGGAAGGTAATGGGCTTGTCACTTGCTGGCGAATTCAAGGAAATGGTGAACCTGGGGGAAAAGATACAAAGGGAGGTTGGAATCCCAGAGCCCAATTTTGTCGCTCTGGTCAAGGAAAACCTCTCTGAGCCATGACTGCAAGTCTAGGAAGTTGAACTCGCATCTGGTGTCTACAATCAAATGGTCTTTGTCAGCCAGATGGATCCTATCGAGGTCAACAGGAGGTGGGAGGAAAGGATTCTCCTCGGCTTCTGTCCTCTTTGATTTTGGCACCATCACTATAAAATACCTACAAATCAAACAATGGTTAGTGGGGATGATGGCGGCTTGGGACAGTTGACTGAAATGGAGGGAAAACAGGGAAAAATTTGCTCTGGTGTGATGGGAAAGGTATTTTTTGGTGAAGCGATACAGTAGGCAGTGGAAAAAGAAGTGAAACGGTGGTTTTGAGTAAACAGATACCCATTGGGCGTAGATAGGTCAGCAGGTTAACAGATACGTTAACCAGTAATAAATGGCCAACGGGTCGTTTAGAGCATGAGATGGAAGGTGACAATGACTGAAGAATATGGTTGGGTGACGTGGCGGGAGCTGATTGGGGAGTAACCATGGTGAGGGGACTTGTAAAGGGCGAATGAGGAGAATTGACTGACAGAGTAATGAAACATGACCTTTAGGGGAAAAACATCGAAAAATGACGTCATGGGGTGACAGGGTATGTCAGACAGTGGCAGGCAGTGGGATTCATAACCAATGGATTACTTCCATGTATAGATAAGGGTCCTTCCAGAAAAAAATCCATTCCGGACCCCCCCCCCCCTCCGTTAAAGATAGATCGATCGGGGGGGGTCTGAAAAACACCATGAGCCATTGATTTGAGCATTCTCTTTTCAACCGTAGATCGGTGCGCGATATTTAACCATCATTCCGGACCCCCCCCCACCATTAAAACAAGAATGGTCGGGGGGGTTCGGAATCCAATCTAGGCCATAGATCTAGGTGCTGACTCCTGAGTCGTTCAGACGCTTTTGTTATCTCCGATTTCGGACCCCCCCCCCACCCCCCACCGTTAAAGGTAGAACGGACGGGGGGTTCAAAAAGACTTGTCAACCATGGATCTGGGTGCCTGCTCTCCGACTGTTCATCTATGCGTTGTGCTTAACTATGAGCGCGAAGGTATATTTGCTCTGGAATACTTAGGATAAGTGCATATCGGGGGTTTTTCCCAAGATTCTCCCTATTTTTATCACCAAGGGGCTAAACATCAAACTTTTTAAACCTCAAAGATATGGTTCAATGTTGATCATCATGCTTGTTTTATTGAGATAAAGAAAACTAACCTATGCTCTAACCTAATCACCTATGACAATTAGCCCAGATTAAACTATTGGGCTAAGAAATTACTCTATCGTGGGGTTATCTGACCAAGATTAGGAAATTTGGTCAGATTTATTCACTAACTAACCTAAATCACTTGGCTAAGATTAAACAGTTTAGCCAAGCTTATTCACTACTCCTATCAACATCAATTTAAAAGAACTTGGCCATGCTTGAAAGGTATGGATAAAGTCATTGTTATTGCATGGGGCTCTATTGAAGTTCTTGTATGCCCTCTTTTATTCTTTTTCTTTTCTTTTCTTTTTCTTTTTCTCAAATTATTTGCAGAATGGAAAATCATTTGACAAACAAAAACACTAAAGAGATAATATTTCAGTCACCATTTGATCCTATAAATTATAGGGTTATAACAAGTTCAACATGCAAGATAGCAAACCGATGAAGGTGCCAATTCTAGTGGGAGCAAGGATTACTACTTAACAATTTCCAAAGACACATGAATAAATAGAGTACATGGAACATGTTCCCTATGAACGTGCAGTTGGTAGTCTAAGGTATGCAATGGTTTTCACTCGACCAGACATTGACCATGTAGTGGGAGTGTTGAGCAGGTACATGTCGACACTAGGAAAGGAGCACTGGATATTTATTAAGAGAGTATTCAGGTATTTGTGTGGCACAAATGATTGTTCTATATGCTACCAAGGAAGACATGGACATGAAAATGGTAAAGTATATGTAAGTGGCTTTGTCGACTTCGACTGGGATGGAGATCTAGATTGATAGAGGTCGACCAACATATATGTATTCAAAATGTTCGGTGGAGAAATAAGATGGATGAAGGTCATAGCCTTTTCAATAACAAAAGTTGGAAGTCATAGCCTTTTCAATAAAAAGTTGGAAGTAAATAAGTGGTATGGCTTCAAAGGTTGTGTTCATGAATTAGGTTTGAGAAGAGAGCTATGAAGGTGAGTTGCAATAGTCAAAGTGCAATATTTCTGGCAAAGAACCCTCTGTATCTTTCAAATACTAATCACATTGATGTACAATACCATTTCATAAGAGACATGGTGGAAAGTAACAAGGTGTTACTGGAGAAAGTAGACATGTTGGAAAACATAGCAGAATCATTGACCAAGTCTGTGAGTGATGTGAAGTTCTCTTGGTGCATAGAGAAAATGGGCATTTTTTCCATGGGTCTGTGAATGAAAGTTCAAGAATATCTTATTTCAACAAAGAAGAAAACAAGTGGGAGAATGTTGGGTTGTTATATTCTTTGCGTTGAAAGTTGAGTCGATGTAGATCGACTGACGATCGAAGGTCGAGGTGGATCGACAACAATTCGACCGAGAAAAGTCAAAGTTGAATATATCGATGGCAAGTCAACCAAAAAGTGGTCGAAGTGCGAGCATGAGATGACCGACTAAATACCAAATGAATTCTGATTGGTAAACCGGCTTAGAGTTGACTGTAACAAAATCTTGGGATTTGTGGGATTTGTATCCAATGATATGCATGGATCTGTAACCATTTTTGGGTACCAATCTTTAGGGTTTTACCTATTGTAAATCCTATAAAGAGGCATGTTTTAAGGTCGAAAAGGAAAATAAAAAATATGATAATTCATATGTAAGTCACAGGTTGTTGTTCATGTATATGTAATCCAAATTTTCTACAGGGTTGTCCTTGCATAGGAAAATGGGTATGATGTCGATTATGTCTTAGGTGTGGAACAAGGTTATACATGTAATCTTTTATTTAGATTTAATAAGACAACAAGAGAGTATAACACTCAAAGGAATGTTTGTTTTCCTGATTAAGGGTTTCCAAGGTAAAATCTTGGTGTATTGTGTGATTTCTTGTGTCATTTGCGTTCTTGATTAAATTGTTCTTCTCTTCTGGTAGGATTAGTGTGGAAGTGCCATTTTCTAAAAATAATGAGGAACTCGATAGGGATATAGTGGCTTGGTGACTTTCATACCATATACTTAAAAGGTCATGAGTTCCTTCTTAATATCTATAAAAATGTAATTATCATAAGCCCAATCGATACACAAAAGATTTGGGTATGGTTCCTTCTCACCCATGATTTCTATAAACTCTAAGTCGACCATTTTCTTGACTCTATCTAAGTCCACTTCAACATTATAAATCCATCCAATAAGATAGATACAATACTTATTGGCCATCTGCAGCTGAATGGGCGAATAGACCAACTTGGGTTTACCCATGGATTGCAATGTCTTCTTCGATAGGATGTTGACATCAGACCCCAAATATAGCATAATGTCACTAATTTTGTATCCAGTGATGTGAGTATTTAGCCTAAATTCCCATTTAGATCTCTCCTTCCTTCTCTGTATTCTACTTGTATGTCTTTCAAGAAGATGAGCAAAAATCAACTCCTCTAGGTTTTTTCTAATCTCTAAAATCCCCTTGATATTGTTTTGCAACTCCTTGGTAGGTTGTTCACCATCCAAATATTAGAAAGTAAGAGGAACCACAATTCAATAGTCGATTGGGGTCTCACTAGAGGATCTTTATGAGCCACAAAAAATTTTCGTGAGATTAGGGTAATCTGAAGGTATCGGTATTGTAGGATTAGAAACTTGTTGGAATATCTCAATAACACCCTTAAAGAACTATTTTTTCACAAGGGGGTCATATATAACATCTTCTAGTATTTCCTTGTGGATATTGCTTTGAGTTGAGTTATCAACATTCACATCAGTCCTTGTTCCACCTCTAGTAACAATATTAATATTGGGTGCTTCTTATTCAGTTCCAGGTCGGGGCTTTAATTTTATCAAATTGGTGCCTCATTTGCTTGTGCGATACTCCCACTTCACAATAAATTCAGGGAAATCCTCAATGGCATGGTTTTTGTTTCTAGAGTGGGCACACCAAGGTCATCTTGGAAGAGGAAAAACTCTAGTGAGATGTCCCTTCTCATCACTATTATAACATTGTGTTGGACCTTTTCCACTAGTTCATCCACCTCTAAAACCCCCACCACCCCGACGTCCTCCTCCAAAGTCTCCAGGAACTTCATCAACCCTGAATGCATACCGATCTAGTTTGTCTGTAGGAGAATACAAAGCACGACATTGTTTGGTGTTGTGATTAGGGGACCCATAAAACTCATAGTAGATTGTGTTCGAGACAGGGGTGTGTTTTTGTAGGATTGGGAAATGTCAAGGGGGATTCCCATGGATTCGACAAATTTCATAGCATTCATTATTATGATTACCCTGATGGTTTGGGAAGGCTTGGTGCTGCATAGGGCCATGGAATGGTGTTGTAGCTGCAATTTACGCAACACCACCATATGGTCCTATTGGTGGAGGTGCTATGGGTTGCAAGGGGGGGTCTTGCAACCCTAAGTATGAGACATTTCATTGATGTATGCCCCTCAATGTAGCAACCAATACACCAGACTTAAGGTCAAGCTACTTTGGGAATGGTCAATTATTGAATCTTATTAGTTAAGGTAGAAATTTGGCCTTGCAGTTGAGTAATATTATAGTCATCGGGTGATATTATTACCCACAAGTTGGCAGGATAACCGTCATCACCTCAATTTTCATGGTTTGTTCTAGGGATTCCCCCAATGTAGTTATCCGATGTTGGGTTAATGAAATTTGATTTAATGGAAACAATACATGAATGAACCATTTTCACTGGTGGTATTCATGAATGGGGTTGGCCAATTTCCCTATCGCGTATTTTAATCTTTGATTATACTCCCAAGAATATTCCCCATCTCTCTGTTTGTTTTCCCACAGTTCAGAAAGAGCTTGTTGCTCAGATTGGGGTAGTTTAAATTCAACTATAAATTTTTGTTTGACTCATAGTAAAGGAAATGATTTCTCCTCAGGATTCCCTAGTTCAATGGATTTCATATACCATTTTAATTCCCAACCCATTAACATGATTTGAAACTCGATTAGTTTATTAGCATCTAAATTCCCATGAGACCGCCAAATGGCCTCACAAAGGAACCAATTTTTTTTAACATCCTCATCCCCTTTACCCCAAAATTTTGGGTATCGGGTGAGGGATCCAACGTGTTGATGTGCCATGGTAGGACTTGGGGACCCTATCAAGATAAATCCTAAAGGTCCTGGTTGCGATAAAATTAAATAAATTACCACACTATTTCTACTGGTACCACTCGAATTGGTTGGACTAGAATGAGGAGAAATAACATAAATTATGGGAGAATGTATTGTAGAATTTACTAGATTGGAATATTGTGTTGAGGGACTGGGAAATCCATGGTTGGTTCTTGTGTCTTTGGGATGGGATTCTTTAATTTGGGGGGTCACATTAGGAGGCCATATAGTATCAGGTCTTGTAGTGTACTTCACTTCTTCGGGTGCTGTAAGAGTTGGTTCTCCCACAACTTCTGCAAAGGTTAAAACTGAGTCTTGTTCCTCGGTGGTGACTCTGATATTGATTCTTTCTTCCAAATTTTCTCCATCTTGTCTACTCTCTCCAGAAATCTCATGTTTCTCTCCAAACTTCTCCTTCAACCATTTCCTAGACAACCTTCCTCGTAACTACAACTCTTTCAACTTCTCTAACTCTATTTTATGACTCTTCCCAAGGATGATCTCCTTGCATGACTAATTAGGCCTCTTCATCAGATTTTGAATCTATTCTATCCACCTCTTCAATCACTACAACCCTTTTCTGAGCCTACTTGTCTCTGACACTCTTCTCACAACAACCCCCCATATCTCAAGAACTTCCATATCCTAATTCATGGATCCTCACCTAAATCACCCACTCCTCATGCACAAAGGGTTTTACTCTTCCATTTAAATCAAAGGAACCAATAGAATGCCTTCCTACACCAACAATATCTTCATCCACAATGAAATTTCTCTCAGAAATCTCCATTGGGCTCCCTCATAAATTATTGCTTTTGCCTTTGTGACGCAGCTTCCGGAAACCCTCACGGTTCCACCCTGCTCTCACCAGGACCTTCGTTTACACGGCCCGAAGAGCTAGCTGCTCCTCTACTCCTCTCGGGAGTTTCACTACCCACAGTAATACTCCTTCGGCGATCTCCCTTTCGTGTATCGGGAAATCAGAACTCGCGATCTCGCGAGTTCTGTGAGCGCAGTTCATATGCAACTCAAAACCCCGATTCTCCAATGGTCAACGGTCAACAATTCCGCTCGTCGGGAATTTCCCTTATCGGGATATCGCTACCCGCGATGTCAACCACTTGAGCTTACAATCTCCAAGGTCCGATATGTCGATTCCCCGATAAGATGACACATGTACTCCATTAGATCTCCAGGGCCCACTCTGCCACGTCACCTTCGGGGTTTCGCGAATCGCGAATCCACGATGTAAGTTTTCTTTGGTGTCGAAAACCCCGAAACGCCGAGTCCCGATCTCTGGGATCTGATGCCACGCATCCTTCTGATGATCGACGGCTCCCGTTAATTCAGGAAATCGCTATTCGCGATTTCACGAGGCATAAAACTCTCACCTCGCCATCCTCCAAATGCCGAACCCCGATTCTCCGGATTCGTTCCACCTATCCTTGTCACGATCGACGGCCCCGATGAATTCGGGAAATCGCGATTCGTGATTTCGATGTGCATGAAACTCTTACCTCGCCAAACGCCAAACGCCGAATCCCGATGGCTTTTGATTTCCTTCGCGCGCCTAGGGAATAAGTCCCATGCAACTTCTCTACGATCTAATGATCGGCGGGATTTCGCGATTCAACTCCACGAACCTTGCTCGTTGATTCCTCCCTCTTGAGAATTCTTCCGTTCCAAAGCTCAGTTCTGTTCGGTACTTCTCCTGGGTTTGTTCCCACTGTAACGAGAAGGAACTATTCCTCCTGAGCTCAAATCCTCCGACTCCTTCAGAGACTTTTCACCCACACACTTCTCACTCAATCTTCAACAGCTCTCAAAGTGTTGAAGTCACATGGACTTTGTGTACTCGCGACCACAGAATCCCTGGTTCCCTCTGCTCAGACCACCTGCCGAGACTTCTATTTCGCCTGCACTTCTCCTGCACGCTTCAGTGACCCGATTCAGCTTCTGGGCTGATGAGAATAAGAGCTCTTTCTGTCTAGCCTCCTCAACGCACTCTATGCGGAGGAATTCAACTGCACTCTATGTAGGAATCTCCTGGCTCATACACAGAAACAATTGCAACTCATTCTCTTCTTTATCCCACAGATGGAGAATACAATAACCCTGGCAGTCTTCCAACTCCAGCAACCTATTCCTGTGTACTCTGGGTATTTAGTAACCCAGTGAAAGCTCCCTCAGTGGATGCTTCCTTCCGATGATAGAACTCAAAGAGTTCCTTCCTCTTGTGCAGTCTTCACATTTCCTCAACGCCCTCCTGACGGAGTGTTTCTGTCACAAAATCCCCAGCAGTTACGCTTTCACCTTATGCTTACGCACTTCGCTCAACGTCCTCCAGACGGAGCTCCTCAGAATCCTCAACAGAATTCTGGTCTTCCTGAACTCATAGCAGAGTTCTTTCCTCAGTGCACGCTCAATACCCTCTTGGTAGAACTCCTACAGAAATTCTCAGAGGTTCTGTTTACAACAGTGTCTCAGCTACATTGCCTTGACTATTGAGGTGTTCAGTAACCCCAAAATTCCTCCTCCTGTATGAGTTGTTGACTTCAAGGCTGGTGCTCTCAGCACGTCTTTGTCTGACTCCTCACGAGTTCAGAAGTGCATCCACCCTTGCACTGGTATTCAGA
>ML781361.1:1208407-1236584 GCA_009831015.1 Picea engelmannii | reverse complement strand
TGTATAGATGACTCATTATTGTCTTATCATGATTGATAAGGTGCACAAATGGATGAACTCCAAAGTGGTCCCCTTATGGTGAAAGCCCTCACGGGAAGACGCTTTGCAAATTGAGTTATCCTAGAAGAATGGTTGGAGGACCCTTGCTCTAATTATTTTCTTATCATGATTAATAAGGTGCACAAATGGATTAACTCCAAAGTGGTCCCCTTATGGTGAAAGCCCTCACGGGAAGATGCTTTATGGATTGAGTTATCCTAGAAGAATGGTTGGAGGACCCATGCTTGTATGTGGAATAATGAGCTGAAGATCAAAGAAATTATTGGTGAAACTATCCTAGATGGATAGTACTTGTCATGCCATTTCCGGTGATATGTGTAATGTCACATAACTCCTCATGGTTTAATATTTATGGCCTTACGAAGATGAAAGACCCCCACATGAAGGCTTGAAGCCCCCAAGGTCAAAGAAGTCAAAGTGACCTAAAAGAAGAAATCATTATTTAAATGATAAAGTAAAGTGACAAAGTCAAGGTGGATTATTTAAATAATAAAGAGAAGTGACAAAATCAAGAAATGATAAAGTAAGGTGACAAAATCAAGAAGGGATATTTAAATGATAAAGTATTGGAGAGCCTTCTATTTATGGAAAGTGGTTAACCCTAAAAATAAGGAAAATAGGTTAAATGACCTAGAAATGGGTTAAGTGACCTAAAAGAAGAAATCATTATTTAAATTATAAAGTAAGGTGACAAAGTCAAGGTGGATTATTTAAATAATCAAGAGAAGTGATCAAATCAAAAAATGATAAAGTAAGGTGATAAAATCAAGAAGGAATATTTAAGTGATAAAGTATTGGAGAAATTTCTATTTATGGAAAGTGGTTAACCCTAAAATAAGGAAAATAGGTTAAGTGACCTAGAAATGGGTTAAGTGACCTAAAAATGGGTTAAGTGACCTATAGGATGAAAGTATAAATAAGATAGTGATGGTATCTTGCAGATCATCGTTTTTGTGGATCAATGGAGAGCTTCTTGTGAGAATATCTTTTGGAGTATTGATGGAGAGCTTCTTGAGCATTTTTGGTGTGGAACACTTGAGAATATTGAATATCTATAGATTTCTGAGGTAACCAAAGATATCTAAGATGAATTTCATAGGCAATGTGAAGAAAAGAAGGCTGAAATGCAAGGAAGGATAAATTCTTTTGATGGTGCTTTCTAAGGTATGTTATTTACAGGTCATCTCACCATTTTCGCTATAACTTTTTTTATATAATGATTCAGATCGTGGGATTGATATTCAATTGAGGAAACATATAAAAGTATCTATGGTAAACAATTCATCTTGTGGTTTGTTGTATTTTTGGATTTACACTCTGTGGAAAATAGGGTTTGTGTCTAGTCTCGAAACTAGTCAAAAACAAGTGTTTCGGGTAAAATTGTCACAACTTCTTCATAACAGATCCCAATTCAGTGAGACCAAATGTTTTGGTTAGGGTATAGTCTTTAGTATGTTGTGTAATAGTTTCAGTTCCATTCAAGGAATATTTTGTGCGGGGCACGCTCTACAAGGTCGTTCTCTATAATAAGCCAGAATTCAACAAGGTATGTCATTTTTGCTATAAATCCTTTTCTGAGAGGTTACAAGTAGTTACACATGGAGGATTGCGTAAAACACACTGAATAAAATTGTGTATCAGTTTCATATATTTATTCATTACAAGTACAAAGTTATTATTATTTCAAGTTGGGGTTGTTGACTAATCCAAAACTAGTCATGGTTGAGACAAGCATGGTTGATGAGTTGGCACATACATGAGGTGTATATTTGATGATGTTGGTACATATTGATGAGTCATTGTTGATGAGTAGTTGACACATGATTGGTATATACTTGGTACATGGTTGGATGCACTTTTTTATGGTACAGGTAGATTACAGATTGTTTGGCACGAGTTGGTGCATGGTTGATGCACTTGTTTATGTTGACAGATTGATATATGTTGAGGATTGTTTCCTCATCTCAGTTGGTGTTGAGAATGTAAGATGAGTCTTGCATATAGATCTGGTGCTCTTGTAGAGTTGTACTCTATTCAATTGTTGCTGAAAAACCCCCGGATTGAAGTCCATAATAAAAAGAAAAGTTGTACATGCATCTTGTGTTCTTTGTGTTCCTTGTGGACATGATTTGTTGATGATATGTTGTTGATATGTATTCACATCTAACTAATTATAAATGACATCAATGAGTAATGAGAAAATGTTGAATGTTAACTAAGGATTTTTTGTGTAAGAGGGAAGTTTTGGGAAAAAGATCTCCACACTCATTCACACCCCCCCCTCTAACTGTTGTAGGTGTGTCCAACAAATGGGGTACCCGATCTCGACTCTGAAACTATATGTAGTTTCATTTATACTCAGTAATGCTCAATAACAACAAAACCTTAAAACCCCACAACAACATGACAACAACAATAGAACCAATAGGAAAACCCGGAATAGAAACTTAGGACAGAACCCAAACCCATTTCATAACTCCATGCTTTATAAATTTTTCATAGGGATTATTGGCTTCTTTATTTTGTTGTTACGCTTTCTTGATTCCACGTCCTTCTGGAATGCGCTCGAATGTTCCATATCTTTCTGTTTCTTTTCCCAGCTGACTCATCACTCTTTTTTCTTGCTGGCGTAGTGTAAGTTAGTTTTCTGCCACTAGGATCCACTGTGGGTGTGCTATATTTTTCCAAAAAACCTTTATACAACCACAAAACTTGGCGGTCTTCAAAATGAAGGGGCCAATAGAAGACCCTTAGGAATTTCTCCAAATATCTTGGAAAGAATGTTGATAACTATTTGGAGATCTAATGGAGCATAGGAAATAGATGTTTGAACATCTAGTGAGCACAATTGTGAAATTAGACCATGGTGTCCCTTTTTAGGTAATTTTGTCATTCTATTAGAGCTCATCACCTTATAGGTTTCCCTTGGATACCTTTAAGATGAATTTCCTTTCCTTCTGAGGAAAATATCATGAAAATATATTGAAAATTAAGGGTCACAGTTCCCAATTATTGTAACCATTGGACCCCTAATACAACATCGACACGACCCATTTGGATAACAATCATGGGACTATACAAAAAATACTCCCCCATATTGAGCTTAATACTATGTCACTTCCCAGAACAATTTATGGAACCTTCATTTGGAATCATTACTTGAAACTCTAGTGCTAGAAATACAAATCAATTGAGATATTTTTCTAATTTGTAATTGATGAAGTTATGGGTACTACCAGAATCAATCAACATTGTTACCTTTTTTTCTTTTTGATGTATCCATGTATATTGAGATTTTTTGGAGTATTGATGCCAACCAATGCATGACAAGATATCATTGGATTAGTCTCTTCTAGATCTATATCTTGTGATGGTTCCAATCCTTGATCTTCTTCCTCTTCACAATCTATGTATAATAATTTATTCTCACCACATTTATACCCCTTACTATACTTGTTGTCACAATTGAAACAAAATCATTTTCTCTTATTTCGTCCATTTGTTGAGGTGTCAACCTTGTTGGTTGAGTGAGGTTAGGAGAGGGAACATGGTGCTCTCTATAGTTGCTAGTGGCCCCCTTTATATTAGCCATATTTTTTTTCCACTTTCCTTTCCATAATGAAAGCTTCCTCTAGGGATTTAGGTTTGAAAAGACGCATCTCATGTTCAATGTTATCCTTTGAAGTTTCCATAATAAGATCTAACAAATCATCCTCAAGAATTTTCTTTACCCTAATACTGAGCTTTTGGAATTGTTGACTGTGTTCTGTAATTGGACCTTTTTTTTGAAAATTTATCAATTGACTAAAGAATTTATTTCTCTTAATATCCCCATAATGTGATATTAAATCATCCTTAAAAATGGACCAAGAGATAATATGATTCTTTTTTCTTTTACAAAGCCATTGATACCAATCAAATTAATCATTTTCTAAGTACAATGATGCAATAAGTACCTTTTGTAAGTTTGACACTTGGTGTAGATCAAAGTATTGCTCCATCTGGAATATCCATGTTATAAGATCTTTACCATCAAAATTACTCATATCGATATTTGGAATGAAGTACTTCCTTGGTGTTGCATTGAAACCTTGATGATGTGGATCTTGAAGTGTTGAATAATGATGATTATGGGACTCAATATTTATTTCGTCTATAGTTTCATGATTTCCTTGCATTTTGATATCTCCTATAGGGAGTCTCTCATATAGAGCATGTAAGATCATGGAAGACATGAAATTTTGAAATTCTAATGTAATACCCATGTTTCCCTAAGTTTGTAAATATAAATATAACTAGCCAAGAGACTATGGTGGACTAAATATGTGTGAATGTTTGATTTGATGAGCCTTTGTATAAAAGGGTCAATGTATGAAGTTTTTGTTATTAAAATAAATTGGATATGTGTTGCACAACTACTGAAAGGGGGAATTTTTCCAAGATAGACCATGGATGCTATGAGAGAGATAGTGAGGGATACCAAGAATGGTTGAGATGACCCTCACCAAACCAATACCTATTAGGTGTAATTGCTCAGCTGTCCTCTGACCCAGAAATGAATTACCAGTTAGGTTGGTAGTTGGAAGGACATCCTCAAGAGTTAATGAGGATATGGGGTAGGGTACCCATCTATAAGTCTTCCAAGCTTGACCACGAGTTAGGGATTCGAACCCATGCAACCCTGTTGAGGAAGGAAAGAAAGGAAGTAATTTGGGGGACAAAGACAGATCTGGAAAGGAAGTAGAGTAGAGAAAACAATCTCCAGAAGAGAAGAGATCATGTTTTGACTTTGGAGTTGAGAGAAAATATGAGAAACAAGATCATTTTTTGTTGTAATAATCCATGGGAATAATCTCATTGCAAGCTAATAAACGAGGCTGACGAGTGAAGTGCTCGCGCAGACCTCCTTTCTTGGTGTAGAGGAATTTAGTTTCTAAGATACTGTGGGAGGAGGAGAGTAACCTCTGTCCCTAATTGTTATGGAGCAAGGAGAAAGAATCTCTCTCAGAGCATCATGGCCTATCTTGGGGGTGGCCAACGATAAATCTGTCAAGAGTGGTTGTGCCTATGTTTGGGTGGAAACATGCACCCCTTTCAACATTCTCTTCACATTTTCCAGTTCTGATAAGTATTTTCATACTCTGTGTAATATATTGGATGCGATGATTGAATTTTTTTGCTTATGGTTAAGTCTTGCAGTGTTTGAATAGTTATTAGAAATGCTCATTTTGCTTCTATAAACTACTAATTTTACATAGTTTTCGATTTATTTTAGTTATCCTCTAGAGAGTTATGGGATGTGAATCCGCAAGAGGTTTGGGGTAGGACTAACTGAACCGTTTAAGTCCTATCGACCTTTTTAGTTTACCTTAGCAGGAATGCCAAGTTCAACTCTGTGGGAAAAGGGTGTTCCTTTAGACCCTCCACCCATGTGACTGAGGGATCATACCCATGGCCTTAATCAAGTCTCGACTAAGAGGTGAGTGTAGCCCAAAATCCAAATATGATCCCATATAACCCAGGGTTGGAAACCCCTAGTTAAGATCGAAAGGAGTGAAGCTACTTTGGCTTCAGGTCTTCGGGACTTATGATTCCACAACCCTTGAAAACAACCGAAGACTAGAGTTGGGAATTGATGAGGGTCATATATTTGGGGATCCAGTGGAGATATATCTCATTTGTTAGATCAGACCTAGGAAAGGTAGCGTTAAGTACTTCAATGAAGTTCCACTTCAGAAGAATAGGAGTGGTCTAGCGCCAAAACTCCCAAATGTCAGAGTCACGAAGTTAATATGGACGCATGTCCACAAATAAATGACTATCCATAAGTTTGGGTATTCAGCGATATCAATGAGAAGATATAAGGATGTAGAACGTCGAACGTTGAACGTCGATTTTCAACGTAGAATGTCAAATGTCGAATTTACGAAGTGACGTAGATCGTCGATCCTCGGATCCTTTGGGATCCCTCTCAGCCATCGATATAAGGACTCCATTGTGAACCCATCTTAACTTCCCAACTAATTGGGAACGCATCATGGAGTGACACATGGCTCACACTTGTTCCCTGTAAAAAGTGGCTTGCTAGACTAGAGAAATTGGATGAGAGGCCACATAACAGGAGATCCTATAGTCCGAAGACTTAGTACTCCGAAGGAACTTTGCCAAAAGTATCCAGAGTGTGAAAACCTTCGAATTTGCGAACAACAAAGTGAATCTCAATTGTTTGCAGGGTGAGGACACATGGCGCTAGATTAGAGAATATAGAGACTTGGCTCTTTGGGGGATTCGCAATGTGAGGAGTTGGTAAGATCCAAATCCTAGAGTCATGAAGTAACATGAGTCGTGTATCTATGGATCTATGTGGATAGCTCTCAAACGTGAAATTTGAAAGAAGTTAGAAGGTTGTATGTTAGGGGATGACATGGCTCACTGATGTCATCCAAGGTGACATGGACCCACAACTAAGGTGCCATGTGTCACTGGGATATGGGTGATTCACAGACCCCTTATTCCTATTAGATAATGACATGTGTCATCCCCTAAACAAGACATGTGTCACCCCTATCCCTCGGCGCGTGTCAGCCTCTGGTTCATGCCTACCTAGCCAACATGGTTGGTGACGTTACCGAGACTTTGGGAGTCCGGGACTTCGAGAGTTTAGAAGATCTGGGGCATAGCATAGTAGAGGGGCATTCAACATCGATCGTCGATTGTTGAACACTAAAAACATAGAACATTTATCGTTGATTGTCGAACACTAAAACATTCAACGTCGATCACTGATTGTTGAACACTGAAAACGTAGAATGTCGATCGTCAATTTGTCGAACACCGAACGCTGAAAAAGGGACGTTCAACGTAAAACAAGGAACGTCGATCATCGAATGGCCAAGGCCACGTGGAGATATTTCTGGATTTCTGGGAGTATGCATGCAGTAAGGAAAGAGGCATTCAATGTTGAACGTCGAAGACCCTAACTAATAATGCCCAGATAACTTCGAGAGGCCATATCTTGCAAACCATGGATCTAATTTTTAGCTGGTAACAGTCGTTAGAAAGATACAGACGAGTAGAATAGGATGAAGACCTCAAAGATATGATTTTAGGTTATTTGAAGAGAAACAATGTGATTCCCCACCTCTAGAAAGGGTATTTAGGGGTCGGATGTGTTACAAATTGGTATCAGAGCATGGAAACAACACTTGTCCTTCTTGGGCTCATGCACGAGTCACATAAAAATATTGTTGGAGAAATTTATGGGATAACACCCTACGTTACCCCCTTTCTATAAGAAACTCGTCTAATCCTCTACTGAATAGAGGAACAAAACCTTCTACTATCGATAGATGATTTGGAAATCTGCATTGCATGTTGCTAATGTTTCCAAATAAATAAGCTAACTTCATTTTGCAATAAAATGTGTTGTTCATCAATTGGTGGATTAGTAACTAACAAAAAATGTTTTGTCAACACTCAAGCAGTTCGTGAACATCGAGAAAAATACAACGTAAGGGATGGTGACACACCATGAGTTGGGGGAGAGCTCCCATAATAGAGAGGATGAATTTGATGAAAGGAGGGCGGTGGAAACCCCTCCAGATTTGGCAAAAAATGTAAGAAGCCTCATGGAAGAATTACAGAGTTATAAGGATGAAAATAAAAGGATGATAAAGAAGAAGGAAAAGCAGACTAAAAGTAATGTAGTCCTACTGCAAAGTCTATCAGATATACAAAGGAAAATACAACATGGTCTAGCTTCCAGTCATGTGGATAGACATCATACTAAGAAAATTTGAAGTCCACCTGAGATACAAAAACATGGTATGGAAAGTGGCCACACTAGGAGGAGCAGATCAAGGAAGGCCCAACATGGAGCCAAGAGACACTCACTGGAATGTCTCTCTGAGGAAACTACCAACTCCAAGGAATCATATAGTGGAAAAACTAGTTCCCATTCTGAGAGAAGAGGAAAGAAGAAGAAACATTCCAAGAGTCCCGAACCTAAAGAGTTCAAGAAATCTAAACCTTCCACCTTTGATGGAGAGATTAAGAAGGGGGAATAAGAAAAAGTTTGGATACTCGGCTTGAAGAAGTACTTCATAGTCCATGAATACTCTGAAAACCTAAAGGCTCGGATAGCCATTTTCAACCTGAATGGGAAAGCTTCCATTTGGTGGGAGGACTTTAGGAATGTGAAAGGAACCCATGAGAAGGACTTGTCATGGAAAAAATTTGAAAAATACTTCAAGAAGGAGTATCTATCATAAAATTACTTTGATGGGAAGACCAAGGAGTTCTATGAACTCAAGCTAGGACAACTCACCATAGATGAGTATATCAACAAATTTCTCAAGTTGATGAGGTATGTTCCCTACATAAAGGATGAAAAAGTAAAGATGCAAAAATTTATTAGTGGATTACCTCAGTCCTACTCGGACAAAATTGATTTTGATGAGCCAAATATCTTAGAAGATACTATTTTAAAGGCAAGATATTGCTATGAGAAGTTTAAGAATAAGACAGAACCCCATGAAGACTGGAAGAAGAAAAATAATTAGGGATTCAAGAAGAAGGGGTTTAAACCCTCGATATTTAAGAACCATGGGAAGAGATATAATATGAGCCTTCCTACTAGAAGTGTGTATCAAAAAACCTTTCCATTCCAGAGTGGAAATAAACCATTCAGAGTAGTTCCAAGTAAGACTAATAACACGAAGAGAGAACCCTTGAAACGTTGGGGTTGTGGAGAGGAACATATGTTGAGGGACTGTCCACGTAGGAAAAATAGTAATAAGAAGGTCTACAACATCCAAGAGGCTACCACAGTCAATGATGTGGCTAGGAGCATGCCACAAATTTATGCATCCTTGGATAATAGACAAGTTGACCACCAAGCTTCAGCGATGGAGATGGGAGGTATGATTTCCAACCATCATGTTTCCATTTTAATTGACCCTAGTTCTAATTTGAGTTATGCTTCCCCTCAAACTGTTGAGAAATATAAATTGCAACAAGTTAAACATGTTAAATCATGACTAGTACAGCTAGCCACTGGAACCAAAAGAAAAGTAATAGAGGTCATACCATCATGCCAATTTGTTATAAGTGGGTTGCCCAACCAAGAAAAACTAAACATACTTCCTTTAGGATCTTATGACCTGCTGATTAGCATGGACTGGTTGGCTACCCACAAAACCAAGTTGGACTTTTATAGTAAAACTTTGGAGTTTCAAAATGAAGACAGAAGAAGGGTAACCCTACAAGGGATTCAAAAGCCTATCTCAGTGAGACAAATATCAACCCTCCAAATGAAGAAGTATTTCAGAAAGGGATGACCCTTGCATGAAATACAAGTACAAAAATCTGTTGAGAATGAAAAACCCAACCTAGAGGGCCATTCCATATTAATAGAATATAAATATGTATTCCCAGAAGAGGTGCCAGGTCCACCTCCAAGAAGGGATATTTACTTTTCAATAGAACTTGTACCACGAGCGATTCCAATGTCTAGAACACCCTATAGAATGAGTACACCAGAGCTAGTTGAGCTGAAACTACAACTGAAGGAGATGTGGTGAAACTGCTATATTTGGCCTAGTGTGTCCCCATGGGGAGCACCAGACTTGTTTATGAAAAATAAGGATGGAACACTCAGATTTTTCATAGATTATAGACAACTCAATAACATGACCACTAAGAATAAGTATCCCTTACTAAGGATAGATTCCTTGTTTGACCAATTAAGGGGTGCTACAATCTTCTCCAAGATTGACTTGAGGTTTGGATACCATCAGGTCCAAATTAACAATGAAGACATCCAGAAGACAACCTTTAGGAAAAAATATGGTCACTATGAATTTGTGGTGGTGCCATTTAGGCTTACTAATGCACCAACCACTTTTATGTTCTGAATGAATAACATATTGAGAAATTTCTTGGATAGGTTTGTGTTGGTATTCATTGATGATATCCTAATATATTCCAAGAATAGGGAAGAACATGAATAACATATCAAGCTAGTACTCCAAGTACTAAGAGAACATCAACTCTATGTTAAGCTTAGTAAGTGTGACATTTTCCAGAAACAAGTCCATTACTTAGGCCATGTTATTTCTGAGAAAGGAGTGGTAGCTGATCCTGACAAGATTAAAGCCATCATGCATTGGCCTACCCCAAAGGATGTATCTGATATCACATCCTTTATGGGCCTAGCCGGATACTATAGGAGGTTCATAAATGGACTCTCCAAGATTGGTTTCCCAATCACCTCCCTTCAGAAAAAGGGGGTTAAATCCATTTGGACATCAGAATGTGAAGAAATATTTCAGGAGATGAAATACCTTCTAACTAATGCACCTATACTGAAGATTGCAAACCAAAAAAAGGACTTCCTTGTGTGTACATATGCATGTAAGGAAGGGCTCAAATGAGTACTTATGCAAGAAGGACATGTGATTTCTACGAATTCAGAAAATTGAATGAGCATGAAGTCAATTATGTGACCCACGATATGGAATTGGTTTCCATAGTGCTTGATTTAAAAATGTGGATGCATTACCTCTTAGGTGGAATATTTTTACTTATGAAAGACCAAGGTGGGTTGATGTATTTGTTTGACCAACCAAAACTCAATGTGAGACAAGATAGGTGGATGGATCTCCTTAGTGAGTTTGATTTTGAAATCAAACATATCAAAGGAAAGGAGAATAGGGAGATTGATGCCCTTAGTAGAAGTATGAAAGTGGTTCACTTGGCAGTTATAAGCGCTAGTGAATCAGACATCAAAGAGAGAGTCAAAAGTGCACAAGAAACAGATGCATTTTTCAAGACCATGACATCATACCTAAAGAAAGAGCCCACAGTGATGACGTACAAAGGCCACCAGATGCTTAATGATGACCTGTTGACTTACAAGGGCAGATTGTGTATTCCAAATTGTGACGACTTGAAGAGGTTCATAATGGATGAACTACACAAAAGACCATATACTGGTCATCCTGGTTATCAGAAAATGGTCACAATCACTAGGAAACTATTTTATTGGCCCAGACTAGAAAATGACATAGTTTATTACTAAGCTAAGTGTCTAGAATGTTAGCAAGTCAAGGCAGAGCACTAGCACCCAGCAGGGCTGTTGCAACCCCTACCAATTCCCGAATGGAAATGGGAAACCATCTCCATGGATTTCATCATAGGATTACCAAGATCAACCAAACAGAACAAAGCCATCATGGTAGTTGTGGAAAATTTGAGCAAGGTTGCTCACTTCATACCCATTAAGTCAACTTGCAAGGAAATAGATATTGTCATCATTTTCATGAAAGATATATTTAGACTTCATGGCATGCCTAAGGAAATTATATCCGATAGAGATACAAAATTTACCTCAAACTTTTAGAAATATTTGTTTGTTGGTTTTGAAACAAAAAATCTATTTAGTACAACCTATCACCCTCAAATTGATGGGTAGATAGAGAGGTTAAACTAAGTGTTAGAAGACATGATAAGGATGCATGTAATGCATCAACACAAGAAGTGGGAGGACTACCTACCACTGGTAGAATTTTCCTACAACAATGGCTATCAAGAGTCATTAAAAATGAGCCCTTTTGAATCCCTCTATGGAAGACAATTCCACATTCCAATCAGTTGGAACAACCTAGTAGATAGAGCTACAATTGGGCTAGATATGATAAAGGAAATGGAACAACAAGTAATTCAGATCATACAAAATCTGAAGATAGCCCATGATAGACAAAAGAGCTATGCAAACATGAAAAATACTCCTAGAGAGTTCAAAGTAGGGGATCATGTGTATCTTCGAGTTAGACCGAAGAAAATATATTTGAGGATGGGATCTTGTGCCAAGATGACACCTTGGTATTGTGGACCCTTTGAAGTTTTGGATAGAGTGGGACTAGTAGCCTATCAGCTAGCACTCCCTCCCACAATGAAGGCACATAATGTTTTCCATGTTTCTTTATTAAAGTATGTACATGATTTTAATCATATTATTGAGTGGTATGTGATTCAGCTGGAACCAGAGGGAGAATTCCTGCCAAAACCTCAATGCATGATAGACAGGAAGGAAACCCCACTTAGGAACAAAACCATTGCATAGGTCAAGGTGCAATGGAAGAACTTTCACCCAGATGAGGCTACATGGGAAATGGAGGATGCCATAAAACATGCATATCCATTTTTGTTTACTTCTATACATATAGAGCACATCGATAGATAGAATATTGAGGATGATGTTCCTATAAAGGGGAGGTGATAGTAATACCCATGTTTCCCCCAGTTTGTAAATATAACTATAACTGGCCAAGAGACTATGGTGGGATGAATATGTGTGAATTTTTGATTTGATGAACCTTTGTATAAAAGGGTCAATGTATGAATTTTTAGTTATTAATAGAAATTGGATATGTGTTGCACAACTGTTGAAAGGGGGGAGTTTTCCAAGATAGACCATGTATGCTATGAGAGAGATTGTGAGAGAGACGTGGAATGGTTGAGATGACCCTCACCAAACCAATACCTAATGGGTGTAATTTCTCAACAATCCTCTGACCCAGAAATGAAGTACCAGACAAGTTGGTAGTTGGAAGGCCATCCTCAAGAGTTAATGAAGAGATGGGGTAGGGTACACATCTGTAAGGCTTCCAGGACTAACCATGAGTTAGGATTTGGACCCATGAAACCTTGTTGAGGAAGGAAATAAAGGAATTAATTCATGGGACAAAGACAGATCTAGAAAGGAAGCAGAGTAGAGAAAACAATCTCCAAAAGAGAAGAGAGCATATTTCGACTCTGGAGTTGAGAGAAAAGATGATAAGCAAGGTCGTTTTTGGATGTAAGAATCCATGGGAAGGATCTCAATACAATATGATAAATGAGGCTAGCGATCGAATGAGGAAGTTCTCACGCAGAACTCCTTTCTTGGTGTAGAGAAATCTGATTTCCAAGATCTTGTGGGAGGAGGAGAGTAACCTTCGTCCCTGATTGTCGTAGAGAAAGGAGAAAGAATCTCTCTCAAAGCATGATGTCCTAGATCAGGAGTGGCCAATGGTAAATTTGTCAAGAGTGGTTGTGCCTATGGTTGGGTGAAAACATGCACCCCTTTCAGCAGTCGGTTCACATTTTCCAGTTCTTGTAAGTATCTTCATACTCTATGTAATATATTGGATGCGATGATTGAATGTCTTTTCTTATGGTTAAGTCTTGCAATGTTTGAACAATAATTATAAATGCTCATTTTGCTTCTCTAAACTGCTAATTTTACATAGTTTTTTATTTACCTCAGTTATTTTCTAGAGAGTTATGGGATGTGAATCCTCGAAAGGGTTGGGGTAGGATTAACTGAATCATTTAAGTCCTGCCAACCTTTTGAGTTTACCTTAGTGGTAATGTCAAGTTCAAATTTGTGGGAGAAGGGAGTTCCTTTAGATCATCCACCCATGTGACCAAGGGCTCATACCCATGGCCTTAATCAAGTCTCGACTAAGAGATGAGTGTAGCTAGGAATCAAAACATGATCCCATATGACCCAGGGTTGGAAACCCCTCACTAAGGCTGAAAGGAGTGAAGCTACTTTTTCTTCGGGACTTATGATTCCACAACCCTCGAAAATAACCGAAGACCGAAGTCGTGAATTGATGAGAGTCATAGATCTGGGTATGCATTGGAGATCTCTCTCAACCATAAAATCAGACCTAGGAAGGGTAGAGTTAAGTACGTCGATGAAGTTCCACTTCGGGAGAATAGGAGTGGTCTAGCATCGAAAGTCCCAAATGTTGGAGTCATGAAGTTAATCTGGACCGTTGAGAATATAGGGACGTGTTTCCGCAAGTCAATGTCTATCCAGAAGTTCGGGTATTCAGTTGTATCAATGCGAAGATGTAGGGATGTAGAATGTTGACTGTCAAACATCGATGTTCAACGCAGAATGTCAAATGCTAAATTTACGAATTGACGTAGACCATAGATCCTTGGATCCTTTAGGATCCCTCTCAACTGTCAATTTAAGGACTCCATTGAGAACCCCTCTTAACTTCCCCACTAACCGGGAATGCGTCGTGGAGAGACACGTGGCCCCCACTTGTTCCTTGTCAAAAGCCGCCCGTTGGACTAGAGCCATTGGATGAAAGGCCACGTGGTAGGAGATCCTATATTCCAGATACTTGGTACTCCGGAGGAACTTGGCCAAAGTTATTTAGAGTGTGAAAACCTCCAAAGTCGTGAACGACGAAGTGAATCTCAATCGTTGATAAGATTAGGACACGTGGCGCTAGATTAGAGATTTTAGAGGCTTGGATCTTTGTGGGATTCACGATGTGAGGTGTTGGTAAGCTATGAAGCTCGAAATCATGAAGTAACATGAGCCATGGTTCTATGTATCTACATAGATAAATATCAACCATGAGATTTGAAATAAGTTAAAAGGTTGTATGTCGGGGGCTGACGTGGCTCACTGACGTCATCCAGGGTGACGTGGACCCGCAAATAAGGTGCCACGTGTCATCAAGATATGGAATATTCACAAAACCCTTATGCCTATTAGAGCATGACATGTGCCATCCCCTAAAGAGGACATGTTTCACCCCTGGCCCTCGATGCGTGTTACCCTCTGGTTCGTGCCCACCTTGTCAACATGGTTGGTGACGTGACTAGGACTCCAAGAGTCCGAGACTTCAGAAGTTCGGAAGATCTAGTGTGTAGTATAGTAAAGGGACGTTCAATTTCATTTGTCGATTTCCAAACGCTGAAAACGTAAAACGTTGATCGTCGATCGTTGAACGTCAAATGCCAAAACGTTCGATGTCAATCACTGAAAATGTAGAACGTCGATCACCAATTTATTGAATGTCGAACACCGAAAAAGGGACGTTCAACGTAAAATGCCAAACATCGATCGTCGAATGTCCAAGTCCATGTGGAGATATTTCAAGATTTTCGAGGGTATGCGTGCAGTAAGAAAAGAGTCATTCAATGCCGAATGCCAAAGAACCTAACTAATAATGCACAGATAACTTTGGAAGGCCATATATTATAAACTAGGGATTGTATTTTAAGTCGATAACAGTCGTTAGAAAGCTACGAATGAGTATAAGAGGATGAAGACCTCGAAAAGATGATTTGAGATGATTTGAAGAGAAAAACATTGATTCCCCACCCCTATAAAGGGTATTTAGGGGTCGGGTTTGTTACATCTAACATCTTCTTTTCCATATGCTCCCAATTTTCATCCATATTATATTCCAATTTATTTTTTGTTTCTTTCCTATTTTTATCCATCTTATTTTCCATTTCCTTTTTAAGGTATTCCTTAGAACGTGATAAATCCACTGATTTCAACATACTACTAGTCATTTCATCAATTTGGTTCTTTAATTAGGTTACCCTATTTTCTAAGTCTTCACTTTCTTTGAATGCCATGTTTGGGTTTTTATGAGGATTACCTATATTATTTATTGTAGAAACCTTTTCCACGTGAGAAAATAATAATCATCCTCTTTTTCCTCTTTATCACCAATATTGAATCATCAAAAATAGATCATCCATTCCAAATTTATGCCAATTGTAAGTTACGGTCCTTTCAACCCCTTAATTTGGAGTATGTATGGATGAACGAACTTTGTTCTGAACTTTTAACCCTTATAAGTCTGGAATTTTGGCATGTAGTACTCTGATATGACTTTTCAAACTCCTAAAAATTTCACAGTATGAACCTTAAATGATAAAATGTTATAGCACAAATACAAAAATGACTTGTTTAAGACTAATTTCAGGATTAATAAAAATCCCCAACTTCCACAAGATATATCTCACAAATTATAATGATTCAATTTTTGAAAATATTTCCACATGTAATTTGCTATGTCTCCTCAGGATTTTGAAAATTTTAGAGTCTGAAACTTCACCAAAATTTGTTTATAGTGAAAATAAAAATATGCCTCGTTTGAGACTAATTTCAAAACTAGTAACAAACCACAACTTCTATAGAATATAGCTCTAAGAATATAATCATCCAAAACTTGGAATTTGGATCAGATTCACTTCACTATGTTTTCTAAGGCTCCAAAACATTTCACTATCTGAAACTTCTTAGAAAAAAAGTTATAACAAAAATCCCAAGATAACTCATTTAAAATTGATTTCAGGATGATTCAAAAACCCTATCTTCCATACGATATATATCCAAAAATATAACAAACTAGAGCTTTAAAGTCTTACCATATGTACTTGGATATGTATCATGAGTAGCCTTCTAATTTGGTTATTTGAGGCATCCCAGAAAAAAGTTACAACGGAAATTCCAATATGACTTGCTTAAAGCAGCAAAACCCTAGGAGCGATGCTTTGATACCAAATGTTATGATCCAATGCCTTGAGAATGATAAAAAATCAATGAATAACAATCCACTTCGAGGGGGAAACTTTCGTTTACAATATATTCAATGTACAACATGAGATAAGATAATCCTAAGACTAGGTGTCCTTGGTATATATATATATATATATATATATATAGAGAGAGAGAGAGAGAGAGAGAGAGAGGAGACAAAGGGTAAAATTATAATGAAAGGGTGAAACAAAGGATTCTAGCCTATATAGAAATATAACACTAGAAATGAAATAATTCAATATATATGAGTCAACAAGGGGTTTTATACATAACATGGGGATTTTTCTAGGGCTTAACATCCTCCTTCCTCCTCTTCTTGTTCTTCAATATCTCCTTCTTTATCTTTGTCTTCCCCTTCTTCCCCCTCTTCATCCCCCTCTTCATCTTATTCTTCCCATCCTTCTTGATCTTCCTTCTTCCTTCATCTTAACTTTCTTCACCTTCCCCCAATCATTAGTGGGAAGGTGAAGCCTTACCTATAGATTGATTCTTTGGTCTAGTTTCTTGGAAAGTTAACTTTTTGTTGTGAGGTCAGTGTCAATTTGATCCTTTGAATGACTAAAACAAATTTGCCTCAAGGATTTCTTATGCATTCATTTAGCTCTACATTTAATGAATCATTAAACTAGAGAGATAGAGAATACCTCTCTCAAATTACATTGTGAATGAATTTGTATCAGATATAGGTGATCATACAAATACATAATTACGAAAATATATATTTATTTGACCCACCTTTAGGCAAATAAGACCTATTTATTTATAAATGACATAATCTCTTGCATAGTTCAAGGAGGCATGCATGCCACCTCATTCACCATCCTATATAATGCAAAGAAAATTTTCCATTATGTCACCTAATTGTTCACCCACCAACAATTTGAAAGGTTGAACTTCAAACCCTCTAGTAGTTTGTTGAGTGTGTTTTCTAATACCTTTCTTGTTGTGTATTGATGGGTAAATTCTACCTTTTATTTTCTGGTAGCTATTCTATCTAACTCACAGAGCTAGCTAGGATACAATTTTTCCTCTTCCTACTCCTTTCTTATATTCCCTCCCTTCTCTCAACTCCTCTCTCCCCCTTTTCCATTTTCTCCATTTTCCTTTATTTCCTTGAGACTTTCACAATACCCAAGTATATCATTTTGCATGTGGAAGAGTTAAGTTTTCAATGAAACAATGATGGACAAAATTGTATCTTTAATATATCTGCGTGTATTGTGAATTGTGTTTTATTTGTCTATGCTCTATTTGTTTTATGGAATTTATGTTCTAAATATTTTGTACTAAACCTCTAATTATGTTATAATTATGTACTTACCTTGTTATCATATCCTTGTAGTGCATTTATAGATATGAGTTTAGGTGGAACTAAATTTGGAGGTCATGATGATGATTTTAGGAGAAAGGTTAAGGAAAAGTAGAAAAGGAAAAACAAGTAGCTGACATCGATGAAAAATAAATAAAGGTGAACAATATTCACCTATTACATATTTTATTTTATTCAGAAGGATGAAATCATTGTTGATGGATATCCCTCAAATCTCCAATGGATTTGGTCATCATTTTTTCCCCACACATAATGCATTTTCCAAGGAAACCCTCCAAGAACTTCCTCTCATTCTAAGGAAGGTACCCAAGGTAAACTCTATTTTGCGGAAGCTCTAAGATTTGTCATGTCACTTATAGGAACAAAACCTGGGTAGGGAGGAAAACATTTCATCACAAAACCACTTGGGCTAGAGCCAATTGAAATGGAGTTCGTCATCTACTACAACTACAAGTTTTTTTTATCTTGTTAAATGGAGTTTTAGGAGAAAAAACATATTTGTAAGTTATGAAGTTATTTATTTCAAGTATTCACAAAAATTAATTAGTTAGTGATTGTGTGTTAGCTACTTATTGGAAATATTAATTATGGTCCTCTTTGATTGAAATAAAATGGGAGGAGTATGGGCATGAGTCAATACATAGAGAACTAAAATATGCCATGAAGAAGATATATGTAAATATGGTGGATGACTTTCAATTTGAAGTGGTTGAGGTAAATTATAATTAATTTTGTCTGTAAGTGTGAGAATTCAATCCCTTCAACTAAGGTTGTTTTTAAGTGTGGGAATTCAATCCTTATTATTATTTGCAATTTTGTTAACTTCACTTTAATTATGTTCTTATAGCAACCTTCATAAAAAATAAAAAGAATAAGAATTTAATGGTGTGGCATCAGATGAACATCACAATGTTGATGATGTATCGAGTCAGATCATTCGATCTCTAGCTAAGATTTCTTATTTGATTTGTTTACTCTTGTATTTAAACTTAATATTTCCGTATGGTGGTAGTAGACCACTTGTTACATGGAGAGAAACGCCAATTGTATATTAATCACTGTGAATTCATAGATGTGTTTTTCTTTATCCTATGTAGTCATGTGTATTAAAATATATTTCTTGATCAGAATATAATGAAATTTGTGTAGAAAAAATGATAATGAATATGTTGTTTAATAATGATTAATTAATTAATTAACATTTTTTAATATAAAAAAATTCCCGATGTAAAATGTGAGTCAAAAAATGATGTAGAATGTGACTCAAAATAAAAAAGAGGTATTGGTTCAATGCTAAACTAGTGCCAACATCTAGTTCTAACATTTGGAGAGTTTGATGATGCTAACTCTAGCATTAGAGTAGACTGGAAATGCTAATATAACATAAACAATGATTCCCATGTGTCATTTCAATGCACAAAATGACACAAAGTGGCATTTCGATGTACAATAAAAACACAAGGCATGATGCTACCAATAGTGTTGGATCTAGCATTAGATCTAAAAAATAATTAAAAAAAAAAAATAGTAACAAAGGGAAGTGATTGAAATATCGATGCTTGGTTACCATTTTGTAGTAGTGGAGGAAGGTTCATCTCTCATGAATATGGTTATCAAGAGAAAATGCAACTCAATATGCTTAATGTCCTCTTCCATCTGATGGTACATGGGTTCAAGTAAGATATGAAGATAGGTTAGAAGTAGGGTAAGATCTCTAGATGCACTTGGATCAATGGATGCTTGGTTGGAGTACATCGATTCATGAAAAAAATTCATATATTTTGTCAATTTTATCCCCATGGATATTTGAAATTGATTCATTCATTTTCAATACCCCATCAAAGATATCCTTGATAACCTATTTAGAGGTAGTAATAGCTTGTAAGAGTGTTCTTTTAGCACAAGTGTTTTTCAAATAAGAAGAAGAAAACAAAATGGATTATCCTTGCTAGAAATCTAAGATTCATCATCATTGGACTAGGATGATCGAATGTCTTGAAAAATATACTTGTTTATCCCTCTCAACATGCAGAATGTTTAAGGGTGGGTTTTGATTTACCGTATAGGACTATTATTTTGGTCAATTTCTACAAATAAATTTTCAAAGTGTATAACTTTATTTCCTTTATTTACCATTGAGAGAATGGTTACAAAAGAGGTCACTGATCTAGATTATACTATAAGGAGAGTGGAAATGGAATATACAAAAACCTAAATACTAAAATTTGATAGATCAGTAGGTTGGTGTAAATATGTGATTAAAATGGATTCTTTGAAATAAACTCCAAAGTACTACAATGAATCAAAACCCTATTTACTTAGTGCAAAAAATACAATCACAAATAAAATCCTTGAAGAGAATAACAAACAAATCATGTGTAATTGGATAGAGAGGCTTGGAAAGAAACCTCTTTTTATAAAGTTGATTGTAATAAAAGTAGGGTAAAACTTCCAAGTGTTAAAATATTGGAATCACATGTGGACAACCACAAGAATGAACACCATAGAGAAGTATCTCACATAGATAAAAAAAAAATTAAGACACCAAGATTGATGTGGTAAAACCCCAAAGAGGAAAACATCCATATAGCAATATAAAAGTTGTATTATTATTCAAGAAGGATTATGCCTAGTACACCACTCTACATTATGTAGTTTAAAAAAATGACCCTCCGTGATCTTTAAATGTATATATTGGATGAATGAAGATAAAGGAAATAGACCAAGTGTTGATAAAATAAAGAATTAGGAGGACTAGCTTATCACCTATGTACAAGATAGAATGGTGATTGTCAAATAACTCAAGAATAAATGAACACTAAAATCACATGATGAGTACATTATATTAAGTTGGCCTTAAGAAACCCTCAATGTCTAATATCCTAACATCGCCCTTTTAGAACAACTTGGGATAGAATGAAGGATATGAAAAATAACATAAGATAAGAAAGATGGAATATTTGTATCCGCCCCTTAATGACAACTTCTTTCAGTTCTAGAAAAGATCACATAAAAGGAAACTTTACATAAATCAATGTCCTAGTGAGTATAAGTGTGCAATTTTGATCTAGATGCTTGAGAACATGCTAAAGAATAGTCCAGAAAAGACAATATAGAAGATATCAATGTTGAAGTTAAAAAGATTTAAATAATTTGCAAGCAAGTGGAAAAGGTCCATAAGAGTGCCCTAAGAAAACTAATAAGACATGTTTAGATGACATCCCATCAGAAAATGCACAAATATAGAGGAAGAAAATACATTTACATTATAATTCTCAAGAGAATTGAAAGCATTGAAGTTGAAAAGATCAAAGGTAGATTCTCTAAAAGGAAAAAATGTTAATGATCAACAATAATTTTTAAAGTAACCTAAGAATTGCTTAAAAGATGAAAGTGATCTAACAAATCTACCGACAAGTGTCAAACATCAAATAGTGCCCCAAGGAATCAAAGAGAATTGACTTGCATTTTGGGGGAAAAGAGTAAGAAACTCGGCAAGAGCTACAACAAACTCATGATCCAAAATGCATGTGTATAAGGAAGAAATAGAAAATATACCATCATATCATTCATTATCACTAAAAGTGCTAAAGATAAATATCGGATGCAAATGCACAAAAAGAAAAAAGTATGATAATGATCAATATAAATTCTCCAAGTAGAATAAATGTGGGCATAAAAATGATAGAAAATGCTTTACGAAAAAAGAAGTAAACACCAAATATGTCTAGATGGTTGAAATTATTGAAGTTAAAGAAGATTGGATGTAAATGTATGAAGAAACTAAAAATTGACCATGATCAACATAATTTCTACAAGAAGAGATGTCAATATAAAAATATGGACATGTGCTCCATGAAAATGAAGCGAACATCAATGTTGTCAATATGAATGGAAGCATTGAAAGCTAAAGAAGATTGAATGTGGATGTAGGAAAGGGGAAAACATGATAGTGATCAATGTAAGTGATCCAAGCAAAACAAATACCAACATAAAAGGTTGGACAAGTTCTTCATGAAAGAGAAACAAACGTCACAGTTGTCAAGATGGTTTAATGTGTTGAAGTTAAGGAATATTGGATGTAGATGCACAAAAGGGAAAAAGAATTGTCAATAATCAACTTAGGTGCTCCAAGTAGAAGATGTGCTAGTATAAAAAGACCAGACAAAGTGCTTCATGAAATATAAGCAATCACCAAAACATTTCAATCCAGAAGTGCCCTGTACATGATACAAACTTCTCAATATGGGTCCCAATAAAATGTTATCCTCATTAGGTACCCATTTACAATTTAAGAAATAATTACTCAATATCCCTTCATGTTGTTGAATTCAAGTGTAAATAAAATGATGAAGAAATTTAACAACATCAACCTGACCATAACAATGTGAAAAACTATTCTTGAAGTAGATTTCTTCAAAAATCATAGGCTCCAAGAAACAAAAAATGCTTCCCAAAAATCGACGAAAATGACACGCGTTTCCATCAATGAGCATAGGCACATGGACCTAGGAACAAGACTTAAACCCCATAACATTGCCAAGGAACAATATCCAAAAGATGACATAGAATATGATATATAACATGCTAAAGTAAAATAACATCTACCTCTAATGTAGAAAATGACAAATCCCTCAAATATCAACATAAGTGCTTTAATCATGTAAACCAAAGAATTATAGTGAAGATGAGATTGATTTCACCGAGATGAAGTGTGTTATTACCCAAAAGTTGTTCACCTAGACCAAATTAACTAGGTTTACTAAAAGACACCACATACATTATGAGTTCCACTCATTTCACCCACTTCACATCATTTTACACCACCATGACCTAATAAAACACATTTCCTAAGGTGATAAAACCCCTTTTGACCATTTCCTCTTGGAATTATCCAAAAAATAAAAATAAATAAATAAAATAAAGTGGTTATGCAAAAACCCTAAAATTTATTGTTAAAATTGATACGATCAAATAATCCTTTTTATTATGACCATGTCAAGGGGTTAACCACTATTTTTCTTATAGAACCAAGAGGCCATCTTCATTTCATCCATCACCCATTCAAGTAAGTACATGCTACCAAATTTTCCCTGGCCATCAACACACTCTTGTCCTTGATCGTATTTTTGGCAACAACCATAGCCACTTACAACCAAAAGGAGAGGTGATCAACCACACACACCCAAGAAGAAAAAATAACCCTCCCAAGGAGGAGGTCAAGGAGACACTTTCTCCAAGTATTTTCTCCAGTGATATTGTTTAATCTTCCGTTATGTAATAGAGAATTGTTCATGTTCTTTCAAATCTATTTACTCCATTGTTACAACTACAATTTTTTTGTTTTTGTTTTATGGTGTAAACTAGGTTCATAGAATGCGGATCTACTCTCAAAAGTGTAGTTTTTATTCTTTTTACTTGCATTTGTCTATTTTCTAGCACAACCACTAGATCTAGATATTTTTCTAACCCTTGTTGTAGTTTTCTAACAACAAAGTTTCAAAGATCAACAATGGTGTTTCAAACAATGAATGGATACCATCATAATTCATCAAATGAAGAGACTACATAATGATTAGTCAATGAGAAAATAATGATCAAGTCGACCTTGTCTCAAATGGATAATTGATATTCATGATTCCATGAGCTTTGACATTTGGGTTATCCCACTTCGCTCTCTTAATGGGAACCAAAGGTGGATTATTCGTTCTCAAAGAGATTTTGAATAGTCCCTTACCTTTTAAGAGGTCTTCCATATATGAATTCCATGAGAAATAACTAGTACTAGTTAGGTAGATTACATTCATATCAACCATAATGAAGAACATAAATCAAATGGATATGGAAATAGAAACCGATTGCACCAATACAAACTGTGAAAAAATAACACACTTAAAAAAATGACATTAAAAAAAGATTCCAAAATCACCAAGTTGCACCCTTTTAGCAGTTATAAAAATGACGATTGGAAGGGGTTTTATGAGAAAACTAAAACACAACAAGCACAAAATATGAAATATCTAAAAACCAGTTTCTCTCATGTGTAGAGCATGAAAAAATGCACACTTCGTAAGAAGAGTTGAACCCAAAACAAAATAAATATGACAAATTTATTGTTGTTTTAAAATGTCCTTCAAAAATCAAAATGCCAACAAAGATGAGTCTTCCCACTGTTGACATGGGATAGAATGTGGTAGACTAATCACTAGGAATATTGGCATGGCAGGTTGATTGTGAAAGTGATGAAATGGAATTAATGTGGTGGAATAAGGTGCATCTAATGTGAAAATTGATTGGGCACAAAATTGATGTGGCAGTTGACTAGGCATAAACATTGATGCAATAGTACATGTCACAATCTTGTGAGGTAAATTTGATGATGTGGAAATGACATGTGGAAAGATGATGTGTCATTTTCATGGAATTATGGTTCATGGCTTGAAGGACACTTGGTAGTCTCATGTTTACTCGATATAGGTGGAAGATGATGTGGCAAGATCAACACTCCTTTGTTTCATAGTAAGGGAATTAACTTCAATGTAGGGTGGTCTTTTGATAGTGGACTGATCGATGATTATGACCATGTGGACTAGGCGATGGTGTTTCCATGATCTATTCATAGTCAAGGAGATGTCTCCCTTGTAGAAATGGGTCCGAACTATTTTAATGGAGAGAATCTCCCAACATAATGATTCCCACACGGTCTGGACACACGCCCTAAGTCAACAGCTTTGGGTTGGAGAGGAAGATGGAAAAAGGAATCCCATAGACCATTGTAAGTAGTACTCAATGAATAATTTATGGGGCATGAGGATAAGGGTGGGAGGATCTTGTAGAATATATGACAAGGTCGAGAAACACAATCAAGGGCACAAAAATAGAGTGGTTGAGGTCAAGATAAAAGGGCCAATGAAAAAACACTATAAAATTGCCTTAGAGCCTATGAACCAGAACAAAGGCCTATGATAAAAAAATGCCACACTGAAAAACCATAAAATCCATGCTAACAAAACAAACACACTGAGATATCAAAAAAACTAGGAAGCACTGGATATAATGGTGTTAATCCCTCACACATAGATGAAACAAAGCTCGAAAGGGGATAACCAACCACAAATAGGAGCCATGGGGCTTGATCAATGATTACGATATTTGATGAGATGATGAATTTTTTCAATGAGAAAGATTAATCTAGTGAAAAAACACTCGAAAAAATCATAGAGGCTCTAGAAAAACAAAGAATGTTGCCAAAAATATTCAAAAACAAATTTTATGAAACAAAAATTTATTTACTTTTTTTTAACAAATGACCACAGATTAGTGGGAGGAAGACTTCATATCTCTAGCATACAAAGTTCCTTTTAAGTGAAATTAATGGCATACCTAGCTCAAATTAGTGTTCCATATATAAAGGAACAACCAATTATTTCTAAAAAGTGTATAGATTTGGTCGAAATAGAACCACAAACTTGGAGCTTCAAGAGTATAACAATAGCTTTGCAAGTCTAATTTTAGAACTGAAATAAATAGTCTAAATCTCTTCAAAATATCAAGAGAGATTATAGGCCTGACCATGAAAGCAATGAAAACAATGAATAAACAAGGCTCTCCATAATTATTGTAAGATACTTCAATCTTTGAAAACAAGGGAGTTAAACTCACAATCATTCTAACAACATATTAGAATGACATGTGGACAACCTTAGGAATAAACACCATAGAGAAATAACTCACACAAATCAAATATCAATACATTGAAACATCCACATAGCAACAAAAAAGTTGTAATACTACTCAAGAAGGCCTACATCCATTGCAATATTTTGTATCATATGATGTCACAAACAATTGTAAGTTTATATTCTCTTATTCATTTACTTCTTCATTGGATGATGAATCTTGGGTTTCATGATCCTTTGATGTAACATACCCAGCCCCCCATAGGCTTGGCACACTATTGCAAAACTCACTTTTGAACGGATTTTGAATTCTAATAATAATTAATTCGAAAATAAGCATGAAAGATTGCAATAACCTCACATACAATACTCAAGATTCATGCTAAACCATTCAATAAAGGAACAATGTGCCATGCATAGAAATAACAAGAAAGCATGCACATTATAAATATAAATCTCAGAGATAATAATAATACACATCGGAATATAAATATACAAAAAACACAAAGAGCACTTATATTTAATTAAATCATCACCAACTAGTTGTAGACCAAGGGTGTTCCTCCCAACCATAGACATTGTTGTTCCAATTATCAACAAAAGGTCACCCCCAAACCAGGGCTATGAATCCACAAGGACGGGTCCTAGGCCAAATCTAAAACACATAGGATTTGGCTAATTAGCTCTTAGTTTTTCCCAACCACACAACAATCCTAATTTCGAGCTCTCTTTCCCCTTCATCCTTTACAGCCCAAAGAAATGAACCCATTTCTTTGCCATGAAGTCCCTCAGGTTGTTCCATTTCTCTCCAAGGCTCCAGTGCTACTAGTAAGGAAATATCCATGCTAGAAACTCCAAGAATTCTCAATTGTGACAGTTCTTTTAGAACTACCATCAATCTCATGCCTGTTATCGCACAATTTGTAGCTAGGTCAAAAGGCTAAAGAATAGAGGCCAAACTAGCGTAACAGGAACCTACCCCACCCAATGTCACCTCAATGGGGAGGTTCTTTCTATTTAGGGAGGTTAGCCCAGGGGAGACGTCCCCGGTAACCTGGGGTTTTGAAAAGGCAAAGATATAAAGGTTAAGATTAAAGTCCCTCCTCACAGGTTACCACCAAGATCAGCTATTCCGGCTAATCAACCAATAAATGAAGTGTATGCCCAAATGAGAACACCTGCCCAGAACAAGACAATAGCAAAAGAATATATGCAGCCTATAATTCAGTGGGTTAGTACTTCATGTAACTATCTGACATCAATATATAAGCAATGTGAAACAACAGATATTAATGAGATCAACGTTTTATCAATATAGTAATGGAGAATATCAATTCATCAATAACTATTGAGATGATGTAGCTAACAATGTATCTAACCAATATTTTACTCAATAAATGCTTTCAAACATTATCTAATTTCTTATCATCAAAAGGTGTTGTGTCAAGATGGGATAACCAAGCATGACATCAGCCTGGGTAGGGTTAGCTAGTTAGCTAGGGTTTCAAATTTAAAAGTTTTAAGAGGTTCTTTGAGCACTATCACTTCAACGATGTGGATTTAAGATCAGTTCCTAGGTCTAGATGGAGTCAATTTAGGAGAGGAAGAAAAGTTGAAGGAATAAAGGTTAAGGACGAGAGGGAAGGGTTCTAGAGTGCTGCAATGGTAGGGCCCTAGAATCAAAACCCTAGGGGAAAGAGGTTCACTCCAGTGTTGCTTAGGCAAGGCCTCGTGCTCTTTCCTCCTTCCTTAGATCAAACTTGGCAAAACGACTAGCATAAAAGATAAGATAAAACAAGAGAGTGGTGTGAGGGAGAGTGTTGCAATGGCAAGGCTCTATCACCAAACCCTAGAAGATGGACGTGTTAGGTATGTGTTATATTCTTTGCATGTGTGTGTGTGTGGGTGCGTCAGATACGACAACTGCGTCTGACGATCCCTTCACCTAGAGCTCTTTCATGTGCACCGGACGCTTTCCTAGGGGGGTCCTATGGGGGGGCAGGTATGCCCCCACCTGGTTACGCGTAGCATTCGGCCCCGGGCGACCCCCAAATTTTTTTTGGGGCGGTTTTTTCTATTTTTAGCTGATTTGTAAATTAATCCCGGATTAAGGGATTAGGGTTTTGGTATCTATGGAATACCTAAAAACATTGTATATATTGTATGGTGAATGGTGAAATTCGATATAATGAAAATAAGAAAGGTTTTCCTAGTTGAGGGTTTCCGGTATAAAATCTTTGTGTACTCTGTGTATGAGCTATTGATTAATTTCTGTATTGCTTAAGAATCAATATGCATTGCTTTACTTCACAGGTTTAAAACTTACATGTGGTATTAGAGCATGTTTTTGGCTTCAGAGGGACGCCTTTGTTGCTGAGGGTTTGGCTCGTTCTTGATAGATCAAGTTTATCTTGGGTCTGTGATAAACCTGGGTTTAGTGGGAGCTTTTGCAGTGGAGATTCGAGTAAAGTAAGAGGAATGGCGAGCTCATCTAGAATCGAGATAGAGAAGTTCAACGGTAAAAACTTTGAGCTATGGAAGCTCAAGATGGAGAACCTTCTTGTAGACAAAGAACAATGGATCATTGTGGATCCTGGTACACAGCCTACTAGTACACCATCTACAAGCACACAGGCTACTGGTACACAACCTACCAGTACACAAACTACTAGTACACCAGTTACTGGTATGTCGAAG
>ML781361.1:1187804-1201783 GCA_009831015.1 Picea engelmannii | reverse complement strand
GTCACTGCCCTGGCGTGGTAACCAGATAATGGCAATGTCATACTGCTAGGTACCCATGAACATAATAGGTTGGCTCATGATGATACCCCCCCTATCCTCTTGGCTAGGTCTTGTTTTGTTATTTTTCTTTAGGTCCCTCTTATTTCTTGTTGAGAGGCCTTTTATTGCCTTCTCGGGGATCCCTGGGCGAGGCATCTCTAGGTTTCATTTTTTATGGATTTTATCTTTTACTAGCTTCTTTTATCTTCTGGGCCTTTATCCCCTTCTTCCCAAGAGATAAGGTTCAACCCCACAAACAGATCATCCTAATGCCCGGACTAGGGGAATGGGACAGATGAGTGGGAGACACAATGTAAAAGTGATGATATGATGGGAGCGGATGATGGTTTTTTTGATATCCCCCCTGTGGCAAACAAAAACCTATGGGTATAGGCTTGCTAGGACACCCTGTCAATCCCCCCAACCATGGTCAAGTGAGTCAATGTAAGATCCAAGCAGTTGTCAGAAATAAAAGGAGTAAGATGCATATATCTTAAGGTTATAATGATAAAAAATGACACATACCATGATACCTGGACCAATTACCTCATGGAGCAAGAGTCTTCTCCGATACAAGTCCAAGCCGAAGGTGATGGATGTTGTTGCTGCTGACAAGACAAGTCTGATGAAGGAGAAGAAAGATGGGCCCTCCAGGGCCATGCTCAGGTCAATCCTGCTCTCGGTACTCCATGTCTAGGACCTGCTAGCCTCGAGACATGATCTCCTAGTTATCCCTAGAAATCAGGGATAACATCTGGCTCCAACTCGGGGACATGTGCTCACCGTAGAGCGCATGAGAACCTCAACATCTCTGGCATAACCTGTAGACCTACTCAAAGTCAAAAAGGGCATCAGTAACAAAGGTCGTGTGGTATTTCCACCCCACAATATATATATGTATATGACTGAGATAAAACAATCAATATGCAAGTGAGGAAGCAAAGTATCATGAAATGCAAATGGTATAATACACAGAAAATTCCTACCTACCTATACTTACCCGAGGAGTCAGTTCCCACCACCTTGGTGGGGTTTAAGGAGGTTCCCACTAATGGGTAACGGGCACCTTCTTCCTTTCAAAGTGGAAAAGTAGTATGAGTTATCAACTGATTCCATTCCAACTTTGAAGGGTCTGAGCCATGACTGCATGCTTCCTTTTACATTAGCTGGCTCTCCTTTATGAGTATCCTACATCCATAACATATCTCCCTCCCTATACTTTGTGACTTTGTATTTGGTCGTTCCCTGAACAACCCTGGTGTATTTCACTGAGGGAGGTGGGTGGGCTTCTGCTGTAAAGACTTCTTGGTGAGACGGGCGGATTTGTATGCCATCTTCATTTTTCTTTATTATTTTCACCATCCCAACTTATTTTTTCTTGAATTCAACTAGGATCTGTTGGTATTCTTCTTTCTTGGGCCATTCGATCTGATCAAAGTCTTCCTCTTTTGCAAAGGGCATGTCTTCTGAAGAATATTTTTGAAGTGTTTGTATCATATCGTCCTGTGTTTTATCATTTTTGGTGGGATGAACAATATATTGCACATGGTCCCCAGTTATTGGCACAATAAGTAGATGTCCCATCGTTCCATCTTTCAAAGGTAATCACAAAAAGGTAAGGTCCATCTCAAGGGAACCACCTATCATTGCGCCAAACTTCCTAGATAACAACATTCCCCGCACATCTGGGACATCAACCACTATGATGTCAATGTGGACCGTCTTCTCGGGGTATTCTTTCAAGTGTACTTCAACATTTTCAACCACCCCATGTGTGGGTATTGCTATAGACTCGAAACCACACACATTCCTATAAGGCCTAGTGACCTTCAAACCCATTTGTTGCATGACTTTAAGAGACATCATGTTAGCACCAACACCTGTATCTAGCATGCAATTGTTAAGATATTTGTTGTTCATCGTCAAATTCATGAAGAAGGGAGGGTTTTCACCATACTGGACCCTAAAATGGTCAGCTTGCAACATAATAGGGGGATCCATAGGTTCATATGATCCCGAAAAGAAGGTATCAAAGCGTTCTTTGATGGATGGGATCTTGATTTCTTCTCTTAGGGGAACATTCACATGCATCTTTGATAACGCCCCTTCAAAGTCAAAGTTAAGGTCAACCTTACCAGTCTTGGATGTCCTAGGAAGAAGCACCTCAAGAGGCAGGGGTTTTGGTTGATCAGTGGTAGGTTGTTTCAGATTCTTCCTTCTGTATACCTGAACTTCCTGCTTCTTTAGCTTTTCTCATGATTTCTGGTCGAAGTTGTTTATCACCACCATCCTTGCTTCTCTGGCCACTTCCCTCACGGCTTGTTGATGTTCTATATCTGTGATATTTATCTGAGGAAAGTTCATGAAGCAATCCATGTTATTGACTTGTTGTTAGCTGGCATTATAAGGACATTCATGCTCCCAATGTGCTTCACTACACTCTAGGCACCAAGGATTTTCATCAACAACGTTTGTAGGGGCCAAGGTATTTGGAACTTCGTTTTCATTCTTTGGCTTGTAAAATTGGTTCCCTTTCTGGAATTTCCCTTTGAATAGAGGCCTAGGTGCTTGGATCTGGTATTTTTCAAGTCTGACAATCCGGCTCATCATTTCTTCCTGATTATTTATGATGCCATCCATGGAGGCTTGTAATTTGTTGATATTGGTGCAGAGATCTTAAGTAGGCTCAGCATTGTGTACTATTTTCTGCTTGGTATCTATTATCCCCCTAGGGTTAGCAAAGGTCTCAATCTTAGATGAAAGGAGGTTCCCTTCTATATTGGTGGTGAGCTCTTGGGCTTCTTGAATGGACTGGGGGGTTTTGACTCTAAGAAGATACCCTAGTTGGCCATTGAAAGATCTGGTATAAATATGAACAAGGTAGTCATCTTTCGGGTGATGGCTTGCGGGAATTCTTTGTAACAACGTCTCGAATCTGGTGTGAAATTCCTGAATGGACTCATTCTCATATTTAGCAAGGCTATTCAGTCGTGTGAGAATCATATTAGGGTCTTCTTTGATACTCCATATTTTTAGAAAGGCCTCTTCAAGCCTATCCATGGTCTTGATGCTTCCATCAGGAAGGCTAAGGTAACAACGCCTTGAGGCATCATAAAGAGTAGTGAAGAATAACTTCATGACCAAATCTTCAGCATCATCACTGATGGGTTGAAGTTGAAAGAATGCCCAAAAGTTACTCATATGCTCTTCAACACTGATGGCATCAGTACCGGTAAACTTAAGCAACCACTTCTCATACTTGGGTGGCATTTGCCTAGGATAGCCAGGTATGGATGACATGTCTAATGGCCTGAAAAGGGTAGATGACCATTGTCTTTGATTGTTGACTGGGTTTGTTGTAGCGGTATGAGAGGTAGACATGATTCTTAAAGGAAGGATCTTCCAAAAAAGTGACTTGACAACAGGAGATTTTAAGGGAGGCTTCCTTCTGAAAGACAAAGGAGGATTGTTAAATCTCCTTCTAGTTTGTGGAGTCGCGAGATAGTTTACTTCAAACTACCAAAGAAAAGGGGGAAAAAAACCCTAGTGGAGTCGCCAGGTAAGCTTGTAAGAAAATGTCTTTTAGGCAAGGCTTACCGAAAAGATTTTTCGTTTGAGGAAGATTGACTTAGTGTTCCCCGACAGCGGTGCCAAAATGTTATTACACAGTTTGTAGCTAGGTCAAAAGGCTAAAGAATAGAGGCCAAACTGGCGTAACAGGAACCTACCCCACCCAATGTCACCTCAATGGGGAGGTTCTTTCTATTTAGGGAGGTTATCCCAAGGGTGACGTCCCCGGTAACCTGGGGTTTTGAAAAGGTTAAGATGAAAGTCCCTCCTCACAGGTTACCACCAGGATCAGATAGTCTGGCTAATCAACCAATAAATGAAGTGTATGCCCAAATGAGAACACCTGCCTGGAACAAGACAATAGCGAAATAATATATGCAGGCTATAATTCAGCGGGTTAGTACTTCATGTAACTATCTGACATCAATATATAAGCAATGTGAAACAACAGATATTAATGAGATCAACGTTTTATCAATATAATAATGGAGAATATCAATTCATCAATAACTATTGAGATGATGTAGATAACAATGTATCTAACCAATATTTTACTCAATAAATGCTTTCAACGATCATCTAATTGCTTATCATCAAAAGGTGTTGTGTCAAGATGGGATAACCAAGCATGACGTCAGCCTAGTTAGGGTTAGCTAGTTAGTTAGGGTTTCAAATTTAAAAGTTTTAAGAGGTTGTTTGAGCACTATCACTTCAATGTTGTGGATTTAAGATCAGTGCCTAGGGGTAGATGGAGTCAATTTAGGAGAGGAAGAAAAGTTGAAGGAATAAAGGATAAGGATGAGAGGGAAGGGTTCTAGAGTGTTGCAATGGCAGGGCCCTATAATCAAAACCCTAGGGGAAACATGCTCACTCAGATGTTGCTTAAGCAAGGCCTCATGCTCTTTCCTCCTTCCTTAGGTCAAACTTGGAAAAATGGCTAGCATAAAAGATAAGCTAAAACAAGAGAGTGGGGTGAGGGAGAGTTGCGGCTCTATCACCAAACCCTAGAAGATTGATGACCTTAGGTGTAGATAACCTAGGCCTGGGACATCACCTCCTTTGTAACCTTTAAAAACACAACTAGCACAAGGGGAAGAAGTGAAAAGAGTGTAGCAAAGGCTAGGCTCTTTCTTCTTTCTTCAATGGCTGAATATTTCTCTCTAAGGGGACATGAAACAAGGACCTACTTGTGTGCTTGTCACCTAGGGTTTTAAATCAGCAAATTTATAAGTAAACTCAAGAATATAAACCTACAACCATTCAATTAAGAAGTTTTGCAAGAAAAACACTTACATATCATGAAGAAATAACATTGCAAACCCTAGTTGTAAACCTTCCTTCAAGAGAAATGTCAAATATGCCAAGAAAATCCTTCCATCAACAAGTGCGCCTCACTTTAAAAGACCAAATACCCAAACTAGGGTGCAAAAATCAGACCTCACAAGAGAGTGAGTTGTGTTGTTATGTCAAAATGAGGGAATAACTCCTCAATATATAGTGTATCATGACCTCTAATTAAAATTAGGTCATTAAAAATAGCTGACAAGGCTATAAACCAAAATCATATTGTTTTTACATTAAACTGTTAAATTAAAGCCCTAAATGAGCATAAGCAAGATGTCAAGCCCTCCTGAGGGAGACGTTGGCCCTTTTTAGGGAAAAATGCAACACAAATGACAAAACGTTGGCCCTTTTTAGGCCTCCAAACCCCACCACACGTGCTAGCTGCCCTGTCTGACTTCCATACACTGAAGGTGATGTCATTAGCTCCTAGGAGACATCCTGGGCCATCTAAGGGAGATGTTCCACCTGAAGTGGGTCAACCCCCCTGGGCTGGGCTCACCCAAAGTGTCTTGGATGAAACACCCTTCTTCTTCTCAGGTGCAAAATCTCAATCAAGAACTGTCCTATATCTACCCTTGGTGGGGTCCCAACAACCATTTGATGGGGTCTTCATCCCCATGGAGGTCTGAACTAATCATCTCCCCATGTGTACCGGTCCAACTGGTACCTGTCTGTCGGGCATGGTCCTGCACATCAAAAACTTCGCCCTCCATGGTCTCATTAGTCACAGGGATAATAGCAATGTTAATCACATTTCATCATTAATGTTATCAAACATATGCATAAAAACCCTGATATGTCATTCAATAGCTCAAAGACATTACAAAGACCTACAATACAGAGTCGGAGAAAAAGACAAAATACCCTATTGGGCTAGTGTCCATAAGGAAAGGAAAGTCTCCAAGGGGTATCATCCAAACCCTGTAAAATGAGGTGATGTGGTCAAGGGATGTCCAGACATACGGATAGAGTGAAAGACAGGGATGCATGATATTACCTGTGGGTGCCTTTGTAGAAGGCGAGTTGTACCCATCACGGATGCAATTCTTTCCAAGCCCTTTATTGCTTTTATTCTTTTCTTTTCTTTATTTGCTTTCTTCTTTTTTATTTCAAGGACTAACTAGAGGACACTACCTTGGCATGGTGACTAGAGCTAACAGTGTTACCCACAAGCACTTTCACAGAGATGATAAGGTTGGCTTGTGATGAGACCCCCTTTCCCTTGGCCATGCAACCAAAGGTCACTACCCTGGCGTGGTAACCAGATAATGGCAATGTCATACTGCTAGGTACCCATGAACATAATAGGTTGCCTCGTGATGAGACCCCCTATCCTCTTGGCTAGGTCTTGTTTTGTTATTTTTCTTCGGGTCCCTCTTATTTCTTGATGAGAGGCCTTTTATTGCCTTCTCGGGGATCCCTAGGCGAGGCATCTCTAGGTTTCATTTTTTATGGCTTTTATCTTTTACCAGCTGCTTTTACCTTCTGGGCCTTTAGCCCCTTCTTCCCACGAAAGGTACAACCCCACAAACAAATCATCCTAATGCCCAGACTAGGGGAATGGGACAAATGAGTGGGAGACACAATGTAAAAGTGATGATATGATGGGAGCAGACGATGGTTTTTCAGATATCCCACCGATGGAAAACCCAAACCTATGGGTACAGGCTTGCTAGGCACCCTGTCAATCCTCCCAACCATGGTCAAGTGGGTCAATGTAAGATCCAAGAAGTTTTCAGAAATAAAAGGAGTAAGATGCATATATCTAAAGGTTATAATGATAAAAAATGACACATACCATGATACCTAGACCAATTACCTCATGGAGCAAGAGTCTTCTCCGATACAAGTCCAAGTCGAAGGTGATGGATGTTGTTGCTGCTGACAAGACAAGTCTGATGAAGGAGAAGAAAGATGGGCCCTCCAGGGCCATGCTTAGGTCAATCCTGCTCTCGGTACTCCTTGTCTAGGACCTATGGGCCTCGAGACATGATATCCTAGTTATCCCTAGAAATCGGGGATAACAATGCCCATAGGCAGCCATTCCAACCCGAAATGATTAGTAATTCCTCACAACCATCTCATAATGTCTCCTCCCAATCCAGACATCAAATTGGTGTATGAGACCCCCTCCGCCCAACGATTTAACTGGTAAAGTCTACAGAGGTATACATACCCTACCCCCTTATGGATTTGAACTTGTGACCTCTTAAGAGGAGGCACATGTTCTTAACCATTAGGCCCACTCAGGTTCTTAACCATTATAAACATGTCACATGTTCTTTAATATTATTATTATTTATTCATATTGTAATATAATTATTTATATGCTAATTTCTTATTTTATTGTTTCGTTTAATCGTGAAAGAGATAACATTGGAAAATATTTATGTCTTAACTTTTATTTAGAGGGCATAGAGAACACTAAGTCCCCACCACGAGAATGAAGTTGTACCTTGTCCTCTTACTCTCAATGAGGAACAACAATTGAATGGATTGATTTCATAACCAATCATTGTGATGCTTGGTTAATGATATCGACATCCATGGACAAAATTATATTTGGTCTTCATTTAGTGAAAAGTAACATGGAAAATGATTGAAAATGCATTGTCAACTATGCTCTCCAAATTTAGTTCCAATGAGAAATTGCTATCATTGAAAAAAGATTCCTTTCTCTTAGGGAGGCCTTTTCTATGGTTGGAGAGGAGCTTCAGTATCACATGAATCATGTGAGTTATCACAAATGGGATCATCTCAGCACAATAGATGTAGATGTTGAAGAGAATGGACATAGAGTTAGTTTGATTCTACAAGCCAAACAGTTTGATGGTTGGTATCAAATGGGAAGTGATTGATCTAGGAGAGGAATCCATGGTTGTAGAGTGAGTAGAGAGATTGAGTGGCATAAAAATGCGCTACTCACATGTGCAATATAGAATGTTGTTAAAAGAGAATTGGCTTTCCTTTTGTGAAAAAATAATAAAAAACTCAGCAAGTGCTAAAAAATCACATGATCTAAAATGCATGTGTACAAGGAAGAAATAGAAAATATACTATCATATCATTTATGATCACTAAAAGTGCTAAAGTTAGAGAAGATTTTATTTTTGAACAATTTACCATTGTAAGAGAACATTAAATCAATGGACTTAGCATCTCATGAACTATTTCTTTTATCTATTCTCTTGACATATTTTGTACATAGCAATTAGGTTATTGCTTCATAATTAATATAATGTAGTTGTCAATTGGGTTTAGTCTAAATGGTTGTGTGAAGGAATGTTATCCTTCTCACCTAAGTTATATTCTTGTAAGTGAGTGTTCGATAAATTTGAATCTATGATACTTGAATTATAAAATAGGAAATAGAAGAGAGTTTATAAGTTATAAGAAAAGATTTATAGGTGATATCCAAAAAGAGGTTCTTCTACCCATTGTAAGCCGAAATTGTGTTATTCATGGCCTTGGGGATCTTGAATACTTCAAATCTTATCTTGGAGTGAAAACCCTTTGGAGGCATTGACTTAAATGACAACTTATGTAGTTAGAGCCAAAAAGTTCATTCAAGACCATGACATAAATTTTTGCATAAAAAGCACACATGACAAAGGGTGAGATATAAACATCATAATGGAAAAGTTTTCGTTTGGAAATTGAGCCTTCTAAAGGTTGGCCACAATTGATATAAAGAGATTGTTCAATATTGCCAAGCCCAAGTCATTGGTCTACATTACTACATAGAGTGGGGGTTTTGAGATGAATTTTAAGACAATAAATGAATAAATTGTTTGAAATGGAGATCAATTTTTTTTTAATGTCTCAAATATTTTATTTTTAAGTGTCATCTCTCTAAAAACAATATACAATGCAAATATTTTTTTCTTTATAAAGATGATATCACTTTTGTCTCTACAAATAATATACAAAACTATACATAAAAAAATGTTTAACCATTGAGAAAAATCAATATAAAAATTATTTTATTAAAAGTAAATTAAAATATTATCGATTAACTTATCATAAAGCATGATGAAATCGAACCACCAACCTCCTACTTGTAATGTAGATGTTGAACTAGCACCCTTTCTAGAATTATAATTTAGGGAAAATAATAACATACTCTGATTGCTCATGCGACTGAATTGGATAATATAAAAAGAGGTTCACTATCCCAATCTATAGCGGAAAGGAAACCATATGTAGTCTCGTGAGACAGCGCGGTTGGTAATGACAAGTATCTTTCTCCAAGTGTTGGGAGGAGGTCTTGAGGTCAAATCCGGCTGGGTCTCCGAGACGAATTGTAATGGCTGTTTGTGATGTAAATGATTTATATCTCTAATATAAATCGAGTTAATTTCTCGTGGAAAAAAGGAAACCATATGTAGAAGCTTTGACAATCATTTGTTAAGGTAGAACATTATTCATAAGAAAAATATAAGAAACTAATGTGCAAAAGATGTAATTAAATATTTTTCTTATAGGGAGACATGAGATGATCATTGTAATTAAATGAGTATTGGGATTACATTGCAATCTCAATGTATTCAACATTAGGATTCACTACATTTTGTAAATGTAAATCATGCGTGCGTGTTAAAAATTATATTTTGAATATTGAATTAGTTATTGGGAACAAAAGTAATTTGTTAACTCTTTTGAAAATTTGTAAGGATAAAAATATAATTAAATGTAAATTGGACACATTAAATGACATTAATTATTTTAAAAATATTGTTAGAAAAACAACACAATTCTTTATGAATTGTTTTTTTACTACATACTAAAATTCAAAAGGCATACATAAGTTTCGAGGGCTTTAATTTAAAAAATATGTACAATATTAAATTTTTATTGTCGTGAGACACATTTTCATGGATTCAACCAATTGTACAATCCATCATCACAGCCTACCTAACAATGGAAAAGTATCTCCATGGACTTCGATTGCAAACAACCAAAAGTGGACACAACTATCTCTTTGTGGTGGTGGACGAAATTAATAATATGTGCATCCTAATGCATTGTAAAAGGACTATTAAATGACAAGAAACAATAAGCTTATTCTTTGAGAGAGCCTAGGTGCACTTTGGAATACCAAGTAAATTAATTTAAGATCAAGACATTGGGTTCCTTAATTCCTTTTAAATTACATTGTGGGAAAATATGGTACAAAACTGAAGAGATCTACCACTTTCCATCCACAAATGCATGGGCAAACAAAAACACTGAGCAAGACCTTACTCAACTTTTGAGGGGTTGTAATCACAAGCATTCAATGGCAATTTGATCGACATTTATCACTCTTATAATAGTGTAGTTTATACTTCCTCTAATAAGTATCTGTTTGAAACGTGTTTGGTATATTTTCTACTTTCACCTTTAGATGTTGTGCATGGGAAACACGAGAGAGATAAGAAAGGTGACGTAGAGAAGCATTCAAGGGTAAAAGACAATAAACAACAAGCTTATTCTTTGAGAGAGCCTAGGCACACTTTGGGATACCAAGTAAATTCATTTAATATTGTCACATTGGGTTCCTTGGTTCCTTTTAAATTACATTGTGGGCAAAGATGGATATCAATTTGACGAGATCTATCACATTCCATCCACAAATGCGTGGGAAAACAAAAATAGTGAGCAAGACCCTGTTGCAACCTTTGAGGGGTTAGAATCACAAGCATTCAATGACAATTGATCTACATTTATTACTCTTAGAATAGAGTAGTCGATACATTCTCTAGTAAGTCTCCTTTTGAAACTTGTTTGGGATATTTTCAAATTTCACCTTTAGATGTTGTGCATGGGAAACATGGAAGAGATAAAGAAAGATAACATATGAAAAACATTCAAGGATAATTTTTTTATAAATAAGACCACACAAATCTATTTGTAAATACAAGTGAAATTGAAGGAATCCCATGAAAAGTACAAGGTGAAGCATGATCAATACAAAATAGAGAAAACCTTCAAGATAAGAGATTGAGTCTAGTTAATTGGGTTTAACCTGAGTGATTTGTGTTGAGGGGTGTTTTCCCCACCCAGGTTCAATTCCCGCAAATGACATGTTAGGCTCTTAAATGAGTACACTATCGAAAAAAAATGACTTTCTACAAAATTTGGTTTACTCTGGGTACCATCCTCAAAATGAGGAAAAGTGCCCAATGAATTTCATTCTAAGAATGTTTCCCTCGAAAAAAAAAAATCAAATCTAATTACTTTTTAATAAAAAAATGTTATAAAAACCTTACTTTAAATATTCAAGGTATTAATGTGTCAACATTGCATTGTTGTTACAATGCTCTTTGCATGATTTAGCACGTGTCATGTTTATGGTGTATGGCCTCTCAACTTCCTCCTACTTTTAATAAAAGCTTGCAACTACAAGCAAAGGAGACCGCTCATTCATTTAATGGGAACAATAGAGTATTTGGGAGTTTATGGTTTAGTGGTCAACTAACATGTTTATTTGTAATTTCCCTACCTTATGTGATGTTTTTCTAATGATCGTTCTATGTTTGTTGATTCATTAATTGAAAGTGATTCTGGTGGAAACAACATACAACATTGATAGGAAATATTAGGGTGAAAACAACATACAACATTGATAAGAAATATTAATTATTTAATGATATCAAATCCTTTTTTGGTGGGTGGGGTTCATACTTTACACTATGTTTGTCTTCTGGAATGTTCATGTTGTTTGTCTTCTGGAATGTTTATGTTTTTTGGGGTTCATACTTTTCACTATGTTTGTATTTTATAATGTTAATGTTTGTATGCTTGTAAAAAAATTTAAAAAGGAAAAGTAAAATGCGAAATTTATGTGGTATATTGGTCAAAATAAAGAATTATTTAATTAATTTCAACTTTGTTGGACCACAATTCATGTGGTGTACTGGTCAAAATAAAGAATTATTTAATTAATTTCAACTTTGTTGGACCACATTGCATCTCTATTGGCTTATAGGCATCTGTCTTTCGAGGAAGAAAGTACCACACATCATCAATATTTCCTTTTTTGGGAGTGACTACATGAAAAGAAAAATTATCCACAATTTTGATGCATTTTCTGTTGCCCTTTACCCTGCATTGGTAAACACGCCATTTGAATAAATGATACGAAGGTCTAAAAAGTGTATCGGGTGTAGAGGATAAGCATTTTTCCACAATTTATGGTGTATCGGTAAACACATGATTCAAATAAATGTAACAAGTGTCAACATGGGGTGAGGTTAGGTTAAAATGTGAATGTGAAGGTCATAAGAAGTGTTAACATGGGTGGCGTGGGGTGGGTTGGGTTGGTTTGGTTTGAATTTTTTTTTTCTTAATAAAAGAATAGAGGATAAGGTTAAAATGTGCATGTTAGTGATTTGGGTTGGTTTGGTTAGAATTTTTTTTTTTCTTAATAAAATAATAGAGGATAAGGTTAAAATGTGCATGTTAGTGATTAATAAGCAACAATTTTATATATTTGAGGGGAGGGGGAGGGAGAGGGGTTAGAGGAGGATGAGGTGGTGATTTTAAGGTTAAAATGTGCAGGTTAGTGATTATTGAAGCAATAATTTTATATATTTAAGGAGTAGTAGTAGTAGTCACATCGTGATCAACCAAACATTATGTTAGTAGTAGACACCATTACCTTATGATTGCTTTCATTGACATAATGATCATGGTATTATGGAGGTTTATATGTTATTGTGGGTCATATATCTCAACCAATGTGTAATTAATTTTTTGTTTAGAGATGTATTTATATCGTAAATATGATTCCAAGATGCACATATTTTTAAGCGGATTTGACTTAGTAATGCAACCATATAGTGAAAGATGTAGTCTAAACGTTTTACAACTTTGACATTTTCTGACCACTCAAAATGAAGGGAAGAGAAGCTGGCATTTTTTATTTGAAATCGGTTAAGAATCATTTAGAATTGACGGAATTGCATATATTAATCATTAATATTGCAAAATCAGTGTATAGTAAAGGTATTTGACGACGTTGAATTAATTTTTGCATGAAAAAGAATGATTTAAACAATCCAATATTGCAACTTCAACGATTTTATGACCGAATTCTCATAATCACAAACTAGAAAAAATTCAAAATCGTAAAATGTTTAGCGTTTTTCTACAAAGAAATGCAACCATATAATTATATAACTATGAAAACGTTATACATATAAATATTTAAATATTTGGTTGGACCTTTTTATTTTTTCTTAATATTTTAAGAATTTTATATGTTTAAGAAAAAGAAATTGAAATTTTTCATCAAATAAAATTTTAAATAAACGTATGTTTTAAATTGTTGAAGATGTTAATTTTAAATTAAAAGGGGTATCAATTTTTTTGCGGATACTATCTAAGTTGAAAGTGTCTTTTGGTCCTCGAGTAAGACTTAAAACTATTTTTTATTGACTAAGAATTTGTCTTCTTTAGATTTAAGAAAACATATTAATAACCCAAAACTCCAATGTATCTAGCAAAAATGAAAGTTTTCTCTTGATTGTAAATCAAATCTAAACAATGAAGAAATATTTACTTAACATTTAAAAGAAAATAAAAATGACAAATTCACATTCATTTGAAAAGATTTAAAAAAAAATAATATGCTTGAAATGACCCTTGTGTTAATGGTTCAAAGATCCATAATTTCTAAACACTCCCCCTAAAAAGCTTATTTATACATTTTCACCTTGCTCTCTCTCATAAAGCCATTCTATTCAAAATCCTTCTAAAATGTTACTTGATATACCAACTATCATCAGTAAATGCTTTATGAGAATTTATGTCAAACTTATACATATGATTACTACAAACATGAATCATAAATTGAAAAGAACTCCCCCTAAAAAAAACTTATTTATACATTTTCACCTTTCTCTCTCATAGAGCCATTCTATTCAAAATCCTTCTAAAATGTTACTTGATATACCAACTATCATCACTAAATGCTTTATGAGAGTTTATGTCAAACTTATACATATGATTACTACAAACATGAATCATAAATTGAAAAGAAC
>ML781361.1:1070681-1085654 GCA_009831015.1 Picea engelmannii | reverse complement strand
ATCAACGGCTATGAATCGCTTCATCTCTTCAGGATTCAAAAGTTTCAAACTTTCCTCCTTCACTTTCTCCCAAAGGGATTTCATCTGAAGCCAACGATCCTTCAACGTGTGTCTTCTGGAATCAACGGTTGATACGTACTCCGGCCTTCAGGGCTTCAGGAGTTTTCAACCCAACTCTACCTATCACATATTTCCCCTCCGGAGTGCCCAGTCTCTGGACTGCACAATCTGTCACCACGTGGTGAAATACTGGAAGCAAACACATCGCCTAATTAGGAGGGTGACGCATGCCACGTTCTAAGTGACTTTTCAATACTCTAAATGCTCAAAACTTACTGACATGTGCCACACATCCCAGGTGTCCACATCATCCCAGATGATGTCCGCAAGCCATGTCACTTCAGAAATTTTGGGGTCCACATCACCTCATGGTGACGTCATCATGCCCCATCACTTCGGCTTTTCAGGCTTTAGACTTCGGAAATCTCAAATTTCAAAAATTATCCGGCCCCACTGGCTTTTATCCAACGCCCTAGATCTGGTGACACATGGCTCTTGAAAGATTAATAGTTATGATCCTTTCGGGTCTTCAGGTTTCGAAAATATCAAACTTCAAACCCCTCGAAGCTCACGAGATTCTATCACGTGTCCTCTTGAATCAGATGGTTGAGGTTTACTTCTATCCTTCACCCGAGGTCTATAGATTTATGCCATGTCTCTTCTAGATCAGACAGCCCAGACTCACCGTGGACGATTTGACGCTTGAGATTTACCCTGGACGATCTAGTGACCGAGATCTATTTCGAATGATCAGATGATCAAGATTTACTCCAGCTCTTCAGCTCTCCGGCCTTCAGGAGTTTCAAATCTCAACTGAAACCTTTTGAAAAGATTTCTCCAAAGTCACTAATCTGCTGACACGTACCTCTCGATGATCAACGGTCAAGATCTACTTCAGCTATACAGAGCTTCGATGTTTGAGCCTTAGCATGTCACATCACTACATTCATTTCAATTTTCAGGGGAATGCATTGGCGGTTTGGAGTAACCCACTTTTTTGCCCACAATTCTTCTGATGCTGACACGTAACCCCTTGGGAAAATCGTGGTTTGGATTGCGGGACTGCCTTGGGAAATTATCTCCCGTGCAACTAGGTTCCCCACAATGCCTCTTATCTGTTGATCTCTCTCTCCCATGGGATCCGATGGTTGTGACCTTAACCCTTGCTTCCTTTTCATCGGATGACCACTGTTTGCCTGTCCTCCGATCCAACGATCTCAGATCTCTCTTGATCCTATAGTGGCGATCGCTAATGAATTTGAAGGTGATGGTCACAATCCTTTGAACCCATTACATGGGTCTCTGACATTCTATCTCCTGCGTATATTATGAAACACCATTCCTCCTGAGATTTTCAACTTCGCGGTCAGAGTTCGATCTCAATCACGAGACTCTGACCAATAGACCAGACCCATACTGACCCGGTGTTTCAATTAGAAGCTCCGATACCAAACTGTAACATACCCAGCAACCCACAAGCCAGGGCATGCTACCTTCAAGCTCTCCCTTGGACTTATTTCTCTTACAAATACCTTTTAAAATTTAAGGATGCATAAAAGAAAATACTTTAACAACATGCACAACAATATCCAGCAAGTATTCATAGTCTAAAGATTCAATTAAACGATAATTAAATATACATACCGGAAATACATTCATATACATGTAAATGATACCATAACAGAGAGCACTTATATTTATGAAAGATGACACCAACTGGCTGCAGACCAAGGACGTTCCACCCAACTATAGACATTACTGTTCCAAATCTCAACAAAAACATCACCCCCAAGCTAGGGATATGAATCCACAAGGACGGTTCTAGAGTGTTACTTGGCTTCCCAAACCAGTCAGCACCCAAGATCTCACAGGCTTCCCATCTCTCATAGTAATCCAAGTACCCAGATATCTTCTACCCAACTTGCACCACCCAAGAGAATGGACCTCCACCATTCTTTGCCATGTAGTCCCTCAAGCAGTCCTTCTCCTTATTCGGGCTCTAGCGCAACTGGTCCAAAATCTCAATGCTAGAACTCTTAGGACTCGCAGCTATGAAAAACACTAGACACAGGCCAACACATCTCAAACATGCGGCCTCAAGTCACGGCTGGATCACACTAGCGACCACTACAACCAACTATACTATGGCTAATCTTCAGCAGTTCGGCTCCCTTTCCCCAAGCCAAGACGCGGATGATGGATGGATCAATGAAAGGGTAAGTGTGTGCATGGAGGTGCATGCATGAAAGTGTGTGAGGGATAGAATGGTGTGAATGAAAAAGTGAAGAATGAGCCAACGACCAACTCCCCCATCAAACCAGAGGTAGGTTTAAGTAACTTCGTGGGGAAATCAAGAACTTCCTGGCCTTCCCCAAGAAGCTCACGTAACTGATCCCCTCCCTTAGACAAAAAGGGGTAATTAGAATAGGAATAAACACTTAGCCCCTCAATCCCCCTCTCTTGTGGCATCATAGCCCCTATAACTCTAGTCCTTGTCCGTCTAGCAGCCTGTTGTGTATTTATTATTAATAATGATAAAAAAACATTACATGTCTTGGGCACACTGGCCTTATAACAATTGTTTGGGCACTCTGGCCTCTCATCATTGTAACAATACATATTTAAATTGGGGTTCAAAACCTAGGGTGTTACATGATCATTTCATCATTACTAGGAACACTTGGAACCCTTATCATGTCATGGGAGATACAAAATTGCATTTCCTAGAAGGGATTTTCCATAGGATCATGAACATCGTGTTTCATGATCCTATGACATATCCCCTCTAGGAAAGGCAATTTTTTATCTCCCATGACATGATAAGGGTTCCAAGTGTTCCTAGTAATGATGAAATGATCATAACCTTGGTGTTATCCTTACTATTTAACCTTTTATATCTCCATGGAAAAAATATTATTTCTTGAAACTAGGTTTTTCATGAAGTCATTAATGCAAATGGTGTGTCCCTATGTTACCTTTGCTTGTAATTCATGGTCATACTTTAAATTCCCATGGAAGTCTAATATAGACTACATTTGATTAAAAAATTATGAATAGTACACTTGATAATTATAGGGTTTGATTCAGAGATTGAAAGGTTTTATTATTGATTTGACATCCCAAATCAAAATCCTTCTATCAATGATATCAATTAGTTGAAGTTAAAATTCTCCTAAGTTGATCATTTTTTTCCTGGATAGTAACCAAATTTCCCTATATTTAATTTTTCATTATGAATAGAGTAATGAACCTCAATCATCGACATAATGCCATGTATGTGTTTTCTATTATAATCTTGTACCTCTACATATAAATCATAGGACTATATATATATATATATATATATATATATATATATATATATATATATATATATATTGTAACACCCGTGTTTCTCCCAACTTGTAATTAATCATAAATTGTGATCACCATGCTATGACATGGGATCATTGTAAATGTGTTATTTTTAAATTGCCAATAACTGACTATTGGGGGTTGAAGCCTTGAAGTACGAACCATGATATCTCTAGAGGAAAGAATTAGTTAATTAAGGAAGGACTAGTGGTTGAATAATCAACCACCCCCATGAATGGAAGCATGGTATGGCTAAGGAGACAACAGGCTGTCAGCCCAAAGTACCACAGAGATCTATAGACCCAGGTTGACCCGAGCTTCCTTCTGATAGAAGGAACATGATAGGTTGGGAACCTCCCTGAGGAGGGAGGGTAAGAATAGACACATAGATAAAGTAGGTAGAGGGCGAGAAGAGGAGACACCAGACGAGAGTGCAAGCATAGAAGGAGATGTGTGAACCAAATACAATATAGAGGAAGATAAATCTTAGAGAACATGACCTGAAGAACTAGAACACGAGCTTGATGTTGAGGAAGCATCTAATAAACCTCGTAGGGTTGTTGTGACAGAGAGAGTCTCTTTGAGAGATGGCGTAAATTCCCTAGTGATATCATGGCTTGGAACAAGGGTGGCTAGAGTGCTAAGAATGAATTTCTCTGAGCCTATGGTTGGGTGGAAATGCGCACACCCACAGTTACTTAATTGGTTGCAACCTGTAATAGATAAGTATTCTCATACCCTATGTAACCGAGTTGTAATTGTGTAATAAATTTGGATATCATGTGAATGTTTTCAAGGATGTGCATGTTTTCTTAATGGTTATACTGTGTCCCTTTATTTCCATTTGATTGTGAATTTAAGCAAGGAAGGAGTCTATTAATCTTAGGAGAGGTAGTGCAGGTATGCACGGAGTCTCTGCGAGGCGGGCAGAGGATGAGAACCTCTTAAGTACTAGATTTGATAAATGAGTGCAAGGGGTGCGTGAAAGATCCTTCTAAGTGTTAATTTCAGGCGAAATAGTGCAAAGCGCCTGAGCATTTCAGAGCTCACAAAGCTTAGGAAAGATAGTGAGATTCGAGTCTCGAAAAAGGAGATCCCTTCATTGGAAGATAAGCGAATGAGATTTGTTTGGGAGGAGCCAAAGTCCTTCACGACCATTGGATCAGGAGAAGGAGGGTGGGTGTTAATTCCTCGAGTCCTTCGGACTTCGCAGGTCTGACGAATGAGGCATGTTTGTTGTTAAATAGGTGAATCCTCTAAAGTCCCTAAGTCCCGATGTTAATCTGGGATGTAGATATGAGGATGCCCGAGAGCTATCCCGACCGTCAAATCTATGAGGTAGTCAGCCCAGCGTTGACCGCTTCGGGAAAATAGGGTTTTAGTAACACCAAAACCCCAGAAGGACGAAGTCGCAAAGTAATGTGGACTATGGATATATGGATCCTTCAGGATCCCTCTCATTCTTTCGAATGAGAGAAAGTGTGCATCACGTCAAGAGCACGTGTCGAGTGACAGTGTTTCCAAGAAGGGAGAAATAGTGGAACCCTGAAAGGAGGGTACGAGCCGTCGATCTGGAGTCTACATGGATAGATCAGGACCATCATATCTAGTTGTGGTCAGCCCAGCACTGACAAAATTCAAGATATTTCAGTCGAGGAGTGATTTAAACTCCTGAAGCCCTGAAGGCCATAGCAGATCTCAACCGTCCATTATAAAGGACGCGTGGTGACAGATCCTTTAGTCTGGAGGCTGTACACTCCAGGAGTTTATAGGCGAGGAGCAGGTGAAATTTCCGAAGTCCGTAAGTGTCGAAGTCCATCCTAGTCGTTGGCACCGGGAGACACATGGAACCAAATCTTGTACTCCAGAGGTTTAACACCATGGAAGGAAGCAGGTGTAGAAGGTCGAAGACTCCCTGTTAGCACTAAAAGTCACACTTTGACTGTTAAAGTGTAAGATCATCACCCATCAGAATGTAAAAGATAATTTTTGTTTTGAATAGGTGGATCAACAATATGGATAAATAAATGGAGAGGGCATCAAACTGCAGATTAGTAGGCTACACCAATGGGCAATGGAGTCACAGACATTCTACTCATTGAAGGCACTAAAGTTGCTTAACAGAAAACAAGATTATATGGTGATAGGTGGAAGAATGAAGAAGGAAAACATAAGATAGAATGTTCACTAAATAGATATCCTCTCAGTTTAATGAATCAATAAATACTTGAATATAAACAATGACTGATAGGAAAAATACAACAGATCCTCTGCTACTTATGGATCCATAAATCATTGGCAGCCTTTGATCCTCAAATATGAAATATATTCAAATAAGAAGATATATAAACAAAATAATAACAATCTAAAATCACAGCTCTCATGAGTCTCCAATAGAAGTAATGCTTACAATCATAAAATTCCCACAGGCTTACAAATGAACACACACAGGAAAACTGCATGCTCCTACTCTCTCTAGCCTCTCTTGGCTCATGAATCCAACCCTTCTCCAAGAGCTCTCTTCTTAATTAAATATAAAATAACATCCAAATATCCTTAGGAGGTCTAATCCCATCTCCTCCATTGGATTCTAAGCCTTGGAGATAGGTGGAAACAATCAAAGAGACAAAAATCCAACAAACTGCTAATTTTCAAGAATTTGTTGGAAGTCATTAATAAATTGTTTCCACCTCACTGCATGAGGCCTTTGATGGAGCTAAAACTTAGGTGCATGTGTCCCTTGACATATAAATTATCCTTTATAATCCATTCAAATCCTCCTTGACAGGTGGCAACCTCCCAACAAGGAGTATATCCAAACCGTGACCGCTACAGGAAATTTCGTAGCGTCGTTGTAAAACAATTATGTACATTCAATAGCACCACTTATGTCTAATATCTCTCAAAAAATAACACATTTTTAAAACTTGAGAGAGGTTTTTGTTATTTGGTATGTGATGAACAAAAAACTCCTCCAGTTTTCAAAAATACTTTCCCATTTGTTCATAATCCAACTTTTAAGTTAGTCACTCAAAACTTGTAGAAGTGTCACGTCGTGGGTCGCACTATGCAGAAGCGTCACATTCTGTGTCTAATATCTCTCTAACCATAACAAATTTTGCAACACTAAGAGAGGTTTTTTTTAGTTGGTATGTGATGAACAAAAACCTCCTCTTGTTTTCAAAAATACCTTCTCATTTTTTCACAATACAAGTTTTAAGTTAGTCATTCAAAACTTGCAAAAGCGTCACGTCGTGGGTCTCACTGTGCAGAAGGGTCGCACTTTCCATGAACAATTAAAAAATATAAGGATGAATGACCATTTACAACTACATGTGACCCTTTACAACTTCATGTGATAACACTCCCAAAGCTGCATGGAGTTGGAGGAGATCTGAATTGTCCTTCAATGGGGATGCGTATCAGTAGATCGTTAATTCTAGAGGAGATCCACTTCGGAGGATTTGAAGTTTGGTTCTTTGAAAATCCCTGAAGACCGGAGTCCCAAATCCATTGCATCCATCCCTTGGAAAAGGACACGTGGTTGGAGATCCTTTACTTCAGAGGTTTAGGGCTCTGGAGGAAAATGGATTGTGTGAAGCGAGAACTCTCGAAGGTCCAGAGGTCGAAGTTCACCTGAGTTATCGATCTCAAAGGATAGGTGTCAGAATATATTCCACTTCGAATAAAATTCACTTCATAGGAAAGCTTGTAGAAAGAGGCGAGAAATCCCAAACGCCGAAGTGTTAGATTTCATCCTGACCGTTCATAGTTGGGGATGCATGTATGAAGATATGACACTCCAGAAGGATTTCTCTCAAGAGGTTTGAGTTTGTGAGTACTTTGGAACTCCCTAAGCGCGAAGTCCCAAAGTAAATCAGAACCATTGATGTTCTGTGGACACATGGCGTAAGATAACGTAGTGCAAAGGTTTGTCACTCCAGAGGTTTTGTGAAGAGGTGTTTCAGATTTCACCAAATCCTGGAGGCCCGAAGTCATTGTGGGCCATTGATCTCGAAATAGAGTAGGGACCATTGATCCCTTCTTGTCAGTTCGAAACTTCGCCACTTCGTAGTTTGGAGGAATTGGCGTGTGGTGGATTGAAAACGCCTGGAGATTAAAGTTCCAGATTGCTAGAATAGGTTCTTATGTTCTTGGCATCCGGTCATAGCCCGTGGTCGTATGTGATGATCTCCAAAGAAAAAGGGGCTAGGCCTTGATTTCAAATTTGGAGGCCAAGGTCTCAAGCGCTGAATTTCCCTGCTAGTCGGTGTGTTAGCCGAGGGTCAAGCCCAGTCGATGGATTGGTTGGCGAATGGATCTTCGCCATAGGTTTAGGAGCACTAGAAGCTCTGGGATATTGAAGAACTTAAGATGAACTGTTTTGAGTTGGATCTACGTCGAAGCCACGTAGCCCTGACCAATGAACACCGAAGGAAATCAGGAAGGGTATATCCTCCAGTTTTGAGCTCGGTTTTGAGCATGGAGACCATGGTTGGAAAGCTATGGATGAGAAGAACAGGATAGAGTCCCTATATGGAGGATTTTATTACTTGAGTAGACCAAAATTTTGATGCCCCATTCCTTAAATTTCTAACTAAGGGGTTGGATGTGTTACAAATTGGTATCAAATCATGGAAAAAACACTTGGCCTACTTGGGCTCATGAACGAGTTGCATAAAGAGGTATTGTTATCTTCATGTACTCCTTGAGGAGAAGGATTGCAGATTGAACCTGTGATTTGGGAATTCTTATTGAATTTCAGCAGAAGAATTTCTTTATCCCTTTTTCAAAGTGATAACTTATCTTATCGGAGTAGGGATATGCTAATCAACATTAATAATAAGACTTAAATGTGGATAGGTGAAAGTGGAAGGGTTCTATCAAGGGAAATTGAAGCCCAAAGGATGGATAACCTGGCGTTCGTAACACTGCCTCTAAGCATGGGTAGTTGGAACATCATGCACTGATGATGGCTGATTATATAATGGTTAATACCTTTGTGGGCTTAAAGGAATCCGGTAGGATCAGGTAGGATCCTTGGAAGTTATAATTACTTCTTTATATTAAACCCAGAGTATATAACTCCGCGTGACCACAGGACTGATGAAAATGTGTAAGGTCGGTTGCTTGACCAATAATGGTTGAAACCTATAGCAGGGATGATGTATTTAATCAAGATAAAGAGGAGTCCTTTGGGACTGTGGATAGTTCCCATAAAGAGGAAAGGTGAGATGGGTAAAGTACTATGGAATTTGAGTCAAGAAGGTTTTCTTGACAGTTTTTATAGTATAAAATGGAAAGTGACCCTAGTTGGTTATTTCCATAAAGAGAAGGCAACATTAGTATGAGTTATGACTGTGAGATTATTCATGTAAGTGACTATAATCTCTAACTAAATAACACTAATGATAAAACTAAGCTAGCATGATGAATACTTATTTGTGTGTGTATGCTTGAGTGCATGGATTTAATGCATTGTGAAGATTCTTGATATGAATCCTGATATTAATACCAGTTAGGTACAAATGATATTAAATGTGCAAGTGATGCACATGCATGATGTAAGAGTATAAGTATACTAAAGGCAGAATATGGTTTCCCTAATGAGTGAAATGTGAGGCAAGCATAGCACTTTCCAATATTGAATGAATACCATGGATGCATGGTTGACTCCATTCTGAAGAGTCATGAAAGTTATGTTTTGAATGATATCTTAAGGGGAATGTGCTTCATTTCCCTAGGAAAAGCCAGTACAAATAGATGAAAGAGTAAACGAGAAAGGATGCTCTGTTGTCGGGATAAGAGGCAAATGATTATGCCTTAAGAATCACATGAGAATGATTTTGAACAATCAGGAGTTGACTAATTTTAAAGTAGAGATGTATGTAGGCTATGAAATATACCCATGACGACTACACATAAACTTTTGATTATGTATATGGTTGAGTACATCATGGATGTAAATTAACAAAACCATAATATGTATGGATACATAATTTGGGTGCATGACAAAGATGCATGTTTATATTCCTTATGGAATATTTGATAAACAACTAAAGCTAACTCAAGGTTGAGGCCATCACAGATAGTGATGGACATGTAATAAGGAAGTTTCATGCTGAGGGATTTCCCTGTGGAAGAACTGTGTGAAAACTCTTTCAGGAGGACAGAGTCACAACCTTAATAAAAAATGAGAATTAACCAGTGAGCTACAAGATTATATATATATATATATATATATATATATATATATATATATATATATACATATAAGAATCATGGATTTCATTTTGAAAGCATCATGGAATAAATAGAAGACTAATGAATGGATAAATGAGTATGTTTGATTGAATAGGCTTGGTTGAAGCTGTGTTAAGAAAAGGAAGTGAGTCCTTTAGAGATAACTCAGCTGGGCTGAAAAGTCCCAGGCGGTGTAGAAAGAATTGGAAGAAGGGGAGAGCCCTCAATTATTTTCTTGCTGAGTATTGTGTTTTCTCCGGGATGACAGAGCTGGTACGTGGATGAAAGTAAATTTTTTGGCACCATAGTGATGATGGTCGTATTGTTGTAGAAACAATCGAGATTTGTTTGTGTTTCACTCATGAAAATAATAAGGATAATGTGATGAAGTGCATAAAGATGTGCTAGGACATGTCTGAAAATGTTTTATTGTCTTAACGTTATGCACAGAATGTTTGAAAGGTAGTTGTATGCCACAGATAACCAAGTAGAGTATAATTCAGGAAGAAAACCCTGATTGAATTAGGATACTAAAGAACCTGACAGAGGAGATGAATGTGAGCCGCTCATCGGAGGGAAGACTAATCATAGTCATCAAATCAACTTCACTGCCCACTGGCATTAACGGATCAAATACCATTCGTTCGATTAGATCGATGGTCGGGGATCATTGTGGAGCGCGAAGGTTAAATTAACGGATGTGCTAGTTCAAAACCCACAATCAACCAATGTCATTGATCTCGTCGGGGTGGAAGATCAACGATCACGATTAGACAGAGTTGGGTGAACACTTTACAGATTGTGCCCCGCAATCACTGTGAACCATCAATCTGTGAACATAGATCAATGGTTGGGAATCATTGTGGAGCGCGAAAGTGAAATTTACGAATGTGCTAGTTCACGGCCCACAATCAACCAACTTCGTTGATCTCGTTGGGGTGGAGAATCAAGGATGACGATTAAAAGATTCAAGCAAGCACTTTTCAGATTGTAGAGATTGAACTCTCCAATAAAGAGTGAGCATATTGGGATTCCACAATCGATATGAATCGTAGATCTGTGAACGATCGGTGGGAGAACCTGGAAGGGAACCACGTGTTAATGTCATGTAAAAATCATACTGTGATTGGGTTCTGTGGTTGAATTTAGCACATCGAAGCTCTGTATCAACCTAAATTCTTGGTCAAACACTTTTGTGTTGGCATTATTATTGTCTGGAAATCATGTGGTTAAAATCGACCGAGGGATAAGATCGACGGACCATGATCATTGTGGAGAATGCATATGCACACGGGTTAATGTCGAGACATGTACCCATAATTTAAATTCAATATAGTGTTGTCTGAGTTTGGGATCCAATCGTAGATCGGATAGCCTGTATTCATTGCAGAGATCGAAAGGAGAATTAAACCGCGAGCTAGTTGAGGTTCCTCAATCCCTTGCATTCGTTGGATCTGGGGGAAAACAGATCCATGCCGTTGATTTATAGACAAGGGTTTTAGCCAGGATCATAGCGCCTGGACATGGGAGCCGAAAGGATAGCGCCTGAAAAGAATAGAGTTGAGGTCATAGCTCTCAATCTCATGGAGAAAAAATGGAGTTCCTCCGGGCCAGTCAAGGAAGATAGATTTTAACACTCTGTGTTAGACTGTGGTCACGAGGACTGGTTCTATGAGAATAAAGGTGCTCATAGCTAGCACATTGCATGTAATTTCTTCAAGGAAGTGCATGTTTCCATGAAAGGAAGACAATGAACCTTCCATTAAGGAAGAAGGACCTTCCAAAAATTTTACTTACATTGTATGGATGTCAAAGGAAAGAAAATTTGGGTGACCATGAGTGTGGGCACCTTGGTTACTAATGAAGGATGAATGCTTGGGTGCATTCAAGAGAAACATTTAGTTTCATGTGCACTAATTTGGTATCATGATTAGCCTGTAGAAGGAAGCATAGTCTTGTTGTAAGAGTGAAGGAGGAGGAATAAGCCATATGGTGAAGAGGTTGGTTAAACTCCAACACACCATAGCAGGGTGCTTTCCACCAAGTGTGGTAGCTTGAAGATCAAATCGAGGGTGCATTGGGTATGAATGTGGCCATGAACATTGGCACATTGATTAAAGTCATTTAATACTTTAATTGCACTTGGAAAATTTAGTATGTTGACAAGATTCTTACATAATAATAATATTTCCCTTTCACGTTATATACCCTGAATAGATGAAAATGACATGGAATGTTACTATGAATCGTATGAAAATATAGTGTGCATGAAAACTAACAATTTGTTTGGCTGGAGAAAGTTGACTTGTAGAAAGAAAGAGTCTTGGATATGGCAATGTTGTAAGCTCACAAGGAATACTGATTGTCTGCTGAGCTAAACTTCTATGGGAAGAAAAATCCCATCCTTGTGAATGTGGTTTTGTGCGGAACATATCTGAAAATAAGTGAAGAAATTGGAAAATTTGTGGGTGAAAAATTGCAATAAAATTCTGAAATTTAGAATTGTGATGATGTCTTGTGAATTTTGTATGTTTTTGATACAGGTGAGAAGAAAATATTTGTCCACAAAGGACAGATGAAGGCTATCTAGCTGAAAAGTATGAAGGAGGCCACTGCTGAGCCATGAGAACCCCATGGTAAGCCATGATCGCCTGGAATATGTTGTGTTGAGGTAACACAAGCTAAAGGGATGCCTCGCCAAAGAAATTATGAGGGACGCCTCGACTGTAAGGCTCGATAAAGTCTCTGGGAATCTTCATGTGCGAGAAAACCTTGGCAAGGGAAGATGGATCACCTGAGGAACTATATAACAGAGAAGGGGATGCCTGCGCCTAGGCCCAGAGGGTGAGTGACCGCAAGGAGGAGGAGAATTAGATAGTTCTTGTAAACTATTGATTGGGATCATGCACACAATGGGTATGTAAAGGAAAAATAGTGAGCTTGGATAACAAGACATCCATGTGGATGCAAATCCACAAACTGCGTAGATAAGTATTGTGCTAGATTATGAAATTTTCCTAGAAAATTTATGGAACAGTAAAATGTTTTTGCATGAGACTATGATTAATGTGCTTGTTATCCAAGAATTATTGAAGGTAGGTGACGAATATTTAGAGTCTGAAAAAGGACCCGACCAAGAATGAAGGTCAAGACTTCTGAAGTGGTTGAATGAGAAAGGCATGACAGGTGTTACTGAGAAAGAACACCAAGGACGATGTTCCTTTTAAGGGGGAGGGAATTGTAACACCCCTGTTTCCCCCAAATTGTAATTAATCATAAATTGTGATTACCATGCTATGACATAGGATCATTGTAAATGTGTTATTGTTAAATTTCCAAAAAATGACTGTTGGGGGATGAATCCTTGAAGTACGAGCCATGATATCTCTAGAGGAAATAATCATTTAATGAAGGAAGGACTGGTGGTTGAATAATCAACTACCCCGATGAATGGAAGCATGGTCTGGCTGAGGAGACGGTAGGTTGTCAGTGCGAAGTACCACATAGACCTATAGACCCAGGCTGACTCGAGCTTCCTTTTGACAAAAGGAACAGGATAGGTTGAGAACCTCCCTAAGGAAGGAGGGTAATAATAGACACATAGAGACAGTAGGGAGAGGGAGAGAACAGGAGACACCAGATGATCCAAAATTGGATCCAAGAGCTTGATGGGGCTCAGAAAGTCCTAAAAATCAAATTTATCGGAATGACTTTAAAATGGACCTGTACGTAGTCCGCTTCGATACGAACCCAACACAACTTGAACGGGCTCAAACGAACATCGTATTCTCCAGATATGGCGATCTATTCATTTTTCCAAACAAGCAAACAAATGATGATTGTACAGTCTGTACAGTGCCACGTGGCAGTTGACTGTATAGGGTCGTATGATCATACAACTGACATGGCAGTGTATGTGTCACTGACATGGATAGAGGATGACTGGGCAGTTGATGTGGAAGGTAGACCAATCAGGGAGTGACACGTGTCACCACTGCAAGGGTGACACTGGCACGTCCGTACGACAAATGTGGCAGGGTCGTATGACACATGGCAGGTACAATGGTAGGGTCGTACGACATGTGGCAGGTATAATGGAAAACATTTGGTAGACAACTGGACCAATAGGCAGGTGACATGTGGCATTGTATTCGGTGAATGGTAAAGTGCCACGTGGCCCAGACATGGGCTTCCACATGGTACCCATTCATTGGGTGTTTTGTTGTTGGGAAAAATTTGGTTTTGGAGTCCACCAAGTTCGAACTATGGACCTCACTGAGCGTCAAGCTTTTGCATAGTCCAGGCTAGCAACCTGCCTACCTAGTGAGTCTTAACCGTATATGGTTTCATATGTACTTGAGGTTGCGTTAAGGTTAAAACCAATGAAGTAAGGGTTGGGGCCTAGCCCCAGCCCCCGACATGTGCATGCGACCATCACCATAGAACCACACAGTTATATTGCATGGCGCATATATGTTTGGCAAGCAAATGTTACAAGTGTTGGCCTGTGGTTATTTCTAGCCTCTAGTCGCATTGGATACCATAGGAAACGGTGGTATATGTTATGGCACGGATGATGTGGAGTTGGCCCAGCCCCTGGTTTCGATAACCACCCCATGTGACCAGGCTCTCCATTGAATAGTGTGACTGCGTTGTGGGTTGGCACCTAGTCAGTTGGGCTAGCCCACCGACCAAGGGCACGCGACCAGGGTTTTAAACAGGGGGGATAAACAGATATGCGCATGGAGCTATCAGCCTGAGGCCACATGGCTTAGTGCACAGGACCAGGAGCCAAGTTAGCAGGGGGGCAGTGCACAACAATTAGCGCCTAGCCACATGGTGGGCGCCCATATGCCCAAGATCCCACGAAAAGTGTGTTGAGCCCTATGTTTTGGCATTAAGTGGGTTTTTGCACTTTATAAAAAAGATATTTAATGGATTTTTAGCCATATTGAGGGGATTTAATCCATTTTTGGGAGATCTTGGGCCCTTTTTTAGGTCATATCTTGGGGGGAAGTTGGGAGATGGTTACCAACTTTAGGCCTATATCAACCAGAGGCTCTTCAATCCATGGGAGAGGGTTCAGAACAAGTTTATGCTACCAAATTTTTGAGCCAAAGACATTGTCATGCAGGGAAACTATTGAGGAGTGCACCTTTGCGGGCCATTTCTAGGAGCTTTGTTCATCTGATTTGGGTGTCGTTAGTTTTGATGGGTTCTTGAGATCTGGTAGATCATGACTAGATCATTGTTGTAATCCATTGGCACTTTCATGATGTAAATTTAAAGCTTATAACATAAATAAGAAATCCCACT
>ML781361.1:1034460-1046968 GCA_009831015.1 Picea engelmannii | reverse complement strand
TTTGAGAACCCTCTATGTCTTGGGAAGGTATCTCAGTATCCTTCATCTTTCCTTTGGTATTTTCTTTGTCCTGTGTATTAGTTTCAAACCCTGGAGGAGGCCCTTCCTGTTCTGGAGGTGGGGTCGAAACTTCACCCTGCAAACTCTTGGGTAGGCAACTTCGCCTATGACTCTGGAATGACGCGAATCCAGTATGCGAGTCAGGTGGCATGGCCTGTACTCTATTCAATACTTCTTCATAGGATTTAACATCCTTAAATACATCATCATAGATAGATGTTTCATGTTCATAAGCCTTTAGATTACAATGTATACAATGCCTAGTTATTACTTGGTAGGGGTCATACTTTCTGTGCTCAATATCTACTAATTTCACTTCTTCTAATGATTCAGCCTCTACCTTTGAATGGCCTAAGTTTAATAAATAAAATTTCCCAATATGAACAGGGAAAGTTGGCCATGACTTCGTTTGCGCTGCTTTTAGTTCTAATCCAACACCGCCCTTTACTATCTGATGGGCTACCTCCCTGCACACCAATTTGTCCGGTAGGAATTTAGGGAGTTCATGAGGGGGAATGGAAAAACCGTAAACCCTAATGTAAGAAAAATTCTCCTCAATAAACCAGTCGACAATTGCTTTAATATTTTCTGTGATTGCATAAAAAATGTGAGGGGGTTCGCATCCAAAAAATATTTTATGCATCGGAATTATAATAAAATGACAAACCTCATAAAATGCATCCTTAGCATTTTCTTCCCAAAGGGCCGAGTGATATTTATGAATGGGTTCTGGACAGGAAATGTTCCAACTCCAATTCATTAAAGGAAAAGGAGTCACATAACAGATTGCATCCATAATGTATGCTGGCATGTAAAAGGCTGCTGCTTGTCCCTTTGATTTTGTTGCTTTGTGGTTTAAGATTTCTTGTGTTAGGTTATCTGACAAAATCTTATGCCAGTTAAAACCATTTCCTTCTGAAGCTTCTTCTAAAAAGGGCACCCAATCTGCATGAAAATGGAAGGGATCTTTTCTCTCGAAAAGTCTACATAACATAATGGTTACATATACCATGCATTCATTCAAGGATGATGTAGCATAAATTTCATGGGAATCAACTCTAAACTTTGCTGGACGTCTCGCCCATTCTCTAATCATATCAGGATATGTCTGGTCTGCCTCAATAGATTATTTCCTATGAAACTCTGCTAAAAATTCAGCATTAAAAATATGTTTATGATTTGGCGAAAGTTTATACATTACTTGTATGTGTTTTGGCATGAATGAGCCGACGATGACTCCTTGATTGTTTAATATGTTCCTCATCAGGATATCGACCTTTTCCAGGGCCCAGCTGATCATATCATTGTATGCCACGAGCCACGGGCGCGTAGCGATCTTATGAAGCTCCGACTCAGCTATGTCCCGGCAATGATTCTTAGAATTAGGATGAGCATTCTCAAGCTGATATTCTAGAAACTCGGAGATTTGATTCCAATATTTAATGGAGTCTACAACATGTGGTGTGGTGTCAGAGATGATATCTCCTTCCTGTGCATCTTCATTCTTCTTTGGTGCCTTTTTCGGTGCCATGACTTTGCGTTTAATTGAAAATCTGTCACAGAAAATGGATGAACGAGCTCAGCCAAAAATGGAAACATAGACATTTGGATGTTCACTTTGAATATATTTAAAAGTGACGAGATTGACACAGCTGTCAAGAATTTAAGGCATCTAATGCGGAAGATATATTTTTGAGATACACATTTAATGTCCGTATTTAGGAGCCTTCGGGTTTAAAAAATAAATGAGACACATTACTTAATCGGAAAGCGAAACATGAATGAACACTTAAAAATAATTATTATCATTAATCCTGTTTTGAAAAAAAGGTTAATTAGTGCTAATCATAGATTAAAGCTGAAAACTTTTCTTTTCGGGATTTCGGAAATCATGATGTCGAGAAATATGTCATCGATGAAATCCGATTTCCTAAATTGCGAAATCGCAAAATCACGACGTATTAATTAAGACTTAAAATGTTTTTAACAAATCAATTAATTGAGATTAAACGTTTTCGAGATTTCAGGGATCATGATGTCGAGAAGTATGTTATCAATGAAATCCGTTCTCCGAAATCGCGAAATCGCGACGGTTTTCTTTTTAAAAACAGGACTTAACTCATCTTAATTAACTAACTAATCACGATTAAGGCCAAAACATAATTAGTATGATTTAACGCAAACTGTGGATTGGGGTTTCGTGATTCAAAATTTTGGGAATCGTGATGACAGGAGATGTGATCTCACTGAACCGCGAATCCCGAAATTGCAACATGATTATCTTAATCCTTAACCTTGATCATTAGAGAATTAATTAAACCGTCTTAGACTTCAATTTTCGGGAAATCAGGGATCAGGATTTCGTGATTCGATTTGTATCGAAAAATATGTTTTTAGCACACCCCGAATCCCGAAAATTTTTCAAGCTTAACCTTAAATCCGCTAGTTTTACAACTTATCATGATTTAATAAATTTCAAAGAAAAGGCGTCGGGACTCTTATAATTCTTTTAAGCTTTTTTTCCTTTTATTATCCAAATAATTAAACTCTTTAAAAAAGGTGTCGTGTGTTTAGGATTGATAACGAAACTCGTGTTTTGTGAAAAGCCGAAACCCAAAAAAGAAAAATTTAGGCCTTAGAGATAAAAAAATTAAGAACTGTTTCAACAAGCACCATCACTTTCAACGTGACCTACACCTTCCGTGGGTGGATGTGACCAAATTTGATGGCTCGGATCCCACTGGTTGGGTAACCCAAATGGAACATTATTTCTCTTTATACAACATTACCGATTACTTGGCCAAACTCGGGTATGGTGTTCTCCATCTAGATCAAGAACATTGGCAATGGAGAAAAACTTCTCGTCAAGGGTATATTGCTTGGACACAATTTGTGGTAGATCTTTATGAACGATTTGACACTGACACCAACCATTTGGGCCATTTGAAAAAGTTGAAACAATCAAGAACAGTGGAAGACTTTATAACTGCTTTTGAGCACTTGGTTTTTCGGACAGAGGGCATGTCTGATGCCTTTTTCCGAGAGTTTTTTATCAGTGGCCTCAAGGATGAGATTTGGGCCCATGTCCTCATGGATCGACCTCAGATTTGGGCGGAGGCTACTAAAAGAGATAAAGAATCACAACAGGTTGTATCTTCTCAAAACCGAAAACCCTCCTTTATCCCTCACACTAAACGAGTAAATCCCATTACTCCCTCCGCTCCACTAAAGATCCAAAAATTGACCAGGGCTGAAATGGCTGAATGCCAACTCAAAGGCCATTGTTATAATTGTGATGACAAATATTTCTCGGGCCACAAGTGTAAGGAACAAAATATTTTTATGGCCATCTCAGAGGATATTTTGGAAGAGGATGTTGAAACTCCCCTTTTGTCTGAGTCACCTGAAACCACTGACATAACCCCTCCCTCAGATCCTCCCGAAGTAGAACCGGTCATTTCCCTAAATGCTCTCACTGGATTCTCTTCTCCCCAAACCCTCAAGCTCATCGGTTACATCAAGCATGGGAAGGTCATCATTCTGGTTGATAGTGGAAGAACCCATAATTTTATTCATCGCCACATTTCCCAAGAAACTCATTACTACATCAATGCCATCAATAATTTCCAAATCATGATTACGAATGGTGGCTCCATGAAATGTGGAGGGCATTGTGAAAATGTGCATCTCCAAATTGGTGACTACCACCTCAAATATCATATGTTTTCTATCGACATGGGTAGTTGTGAAATTTTCTTGGGTGTAGACTAGCTAAGGACTTTGGGTCCCATTCTAATGGATTTTAAGGAATTAACCATGCAATTCAACTAGGAGGGCCAACAATATAATTTCCAAGGCATCACCACCAGTTCACTTGAGATCATTAGTTCCCATCGCATGGAAAAGATGCTCAAAAAAGGTCATTCTGGTGTTATTTCCCAACTCCATGCCATACAAGCAACAAAGACACCCTCAGTGCTGCAAGACCTCCAATCCATCCTTTATAAACATCAAGTGGTCTTTTCCACTCCCCAAAGACTCCCTCCTTCCCATGGTGTTCATGATCATTCCATTCCCCTTGTACCAAGAAGCCTTCCTCCCAATATCCTTCTTTATCGTCACCCCTTTTCCCAAAAAAATGAAATTGAGAAAATGGTCCAGGAATCCCTTAACACGGGCGTTATCCGTGCTAGTACAAGCCTCTATTCTTCTCTTGTGGTCATGGTCTTGAAGAAAGAAGTTTCTTGGCGAATGTGTCCTAACTTTCATACCCTCAACAAACTTACCATTAAAGACAAATTTCCCATCCTTGTCATTGATGACCTCTTGGATGAATTGAGTGGCGCCCAGTTCTTGACTAAACTCGATCTTCGTTCTGGCTACCACTAGATACATATGAAAGAGGCAGACATTCCCAAGACTACCTTTAGAACTCATGAGGGCCACTATGAGTTTTTGGTCATGCTCTTTGGATTATGTAATGCCCCCTCCACCTTCTAAAGCCTCATGAATCATGTTTTTTGTCCTTTTCTCTGTCATTTTGTCTTAGTTTTCTTTGATGATATCCTCATCTATAGAAAAACCTAGACATACCATCTTGCCCATGTGGATTGAGTTCTCCATCTACTCTCTCAGCACCAAATTTTACTAAAATAGTCTAAATGTGCTTTTGGCACCTCAAAAGTCGAGTACTTGGGTCATCTGGTTGGCAAGGACAATGTCAGGGTGGATCCTAAAAATATTGAAGCTATGCAAGACTAGCCTCACCTAAAGCCTCTCAAAAGCTTGCGTGGATTTCTGGGCTTAACCAGTTATTATCGTAAGTTTGTTAAGAATTATGGAAAGATTGCAACACCTCTCAATGCACTCTTAAAAAAGAACTCTTTCACTTGGACTCCAACCACTGCTCAAGCTTTTCAAACCTTGAAGATGGCCATTTGCACCACTCCAGTCCTGGCCCTTCCTGATTTCACAAAGACCTTTGTCTTGGAATGTGATGCTTCAGGGAAAGGAATTGGTGTTGTCCTTATGAAAGAGGGTCGGGCTCTGGCCTTTACCAGCAAGCAATTGTTTGAAAGAAATCTGGGCAAATCAATCTATGAAAAGGAAATGTTGGCTATTTTGCATGTCGTTGATCTGTGGCATCCTTATCTATTGGGGCAATGCTTCCAAATTAAGACAGACCATCAAAGACTCAAGCATTTTCTGGAACAATGCATTTCCTCCCCGGAGCAACAAAAATGGGTGACAAAGCTCTTTGGATATGATTATGAGATCATTTACAAAAAATGCAAAGACAATGTGGTGGCGGATGCACTTTCCTGAAAGTATGAAGATGAAAAATCCCTTTCTTCCCTTTCCTTCATTGTACCAGATTGGCTCCAAGTTGTCCACCAGGAATGGCTACATGATCCCAAAAGTTCATAGTTGATCCAACAACTGCAGTCCAATGCTCCAACTTCCCTAGGGTACTCTTGGCTCCATGATGAGCTTCAATACAAAGGTCATTTGTATTTAAGTAAACAATCCAAACTTAAATCCACAGTACTTTCTGAGCTTCATGCTACACCCACAGCTAGGCACTCCGGGTTTACCAAAACCTATGACGGGGTCAAACGTTCTTTTTTTTTGGGATGGCATGAAACAAGACATTCATAATTTTGTAGCTAAATGTGATGTGTGTCAACACAAAAAGGGTGAAATAGTCAAATCTTCGAGCACACTACAACCGCTTCCTATTCCACTTGTTATTTGGAGGGATATATCTATGGATTTTATTACAAGCTTACCCAAATCGGGAAATAAATCAGTCACCATGGTGGTTGTTGATCACCTTTCCAAGTATGCTCATTTCTGTGCTCTTCAACACCCATTTACAACATCCATGGTGGCTCAACTTTTCATGGATCGGGTCTTCAAGCTTCATGGCATGCCGCATTCTCTTGTTTCTGATCACGACCCAACTTTCACCAGAAATTTTTGGCAAGAACTGTTCAAGCTACAAGGCACCCAATTTCATCTCAGCACAACTTATCATCCCCAGAATGATGGTCAAACAGAAGTTTTCAATAAGTGTTTGGAAACATATTTGAGGTGTTTTGCCTCAGAAAAGAAAAATTAGTGGGCTCAATGGTTACCCCTAGTTGAATGGTGGTAAAACACTTCATACCACACATCTACATGTATGACTCCTTTTGAAGCGGTATATGGAAAAAATCCACCTTCAGTTCTCTCATACTTACTTGGTGTCTCGAAGGTCCAGGCAGTTGACCAAATGATTACAGTTCGAGAGGCTATTCTCTATAACCTCAAAGAGAATTTGGTCATGGCATAGAATCTCATGAAGCAAAAATAAGATCAAGGTCGCTCTGAACATCAATTTGCAGAAGAGTATCAGGTGTTTCTTCGACTGCAACCTTACAAGCAAAATTCCATCAAGGCTGAGCATTGTCAGAAGCTAGCGCACAAATTTATGGTCCTTATACCATTCTCAAGTGTGTGGGACAAGTGGCCTATCAGTTAACTTTGCCCAGTCATTCGAAGCTACATCCTGTTTTTCATGTTTCATGATTAGAGAAGGTGATTGGAACTAAGTGCCAAATTCAAGCCAACCTTCCCGAGTTAGCCGAAGAAGGATCCATTTGGTTACAACCTCAAGTAGTTTTGGACCAGCGTGAGCGTCTCCTGCGTCAGAGAACCATCAAGGAAGTGTTATTCCAGTGGAAAGATACAACTCCAATAGATGCCACTTGGGAACCAACTACCATTCTGCAGCAATTTCCACATCTTAAGCCTTGAGGACAAGGCTCTTTTTAAGGGGGCGGACATGTTAGGGTCCTAACCCGCACATAGGTAGAACAATATATTTGGATGTAAAAAAGGTCAATATTAATAAGGCCTTTCAATAAAATAGAATAAGTCGAATGTAAGAAGACCTAATAGAAGCTTCCTCTTCTAGAAGGATCTTCCTCTAGATGCTTCTTTTGATATACATATTTAGTATAAATAGGAGTCAAGGGTATGAGAACCCTGGCATGGATATTATTGTAATATAGCTCTGCTCAACTGGAGGTTTCCCCCTCAAAGAGGCCCGTGAACATTGCTTTTTGAATCAAAGTGCTATTTCTATTGTTATTCTTATATCATTTCATTGCTATTGTGGTGATTGTTCTAGATATATTGCTATTATTCTGCCATTTCTAGCATTTTATTTCTGTTCTTCATACTTTTTATATCTGGTATATTACACTATAAATATTTGTTTCATGGTGATGGCGATGAAATCTATTGGTGGTTTAAACCTACGTGGATTTTGAAAGGGCCTTTAAAGGAAAAGTTATTTTTTTGTCTTGTTCTTTGTATTCGAGTATTCTATCCAATGTTCCCCTACATTGTATAGAATCCAATGTAGGGGGACATAGGGTCTTTGATATTATTATCTCTGTAATAAATCAAATGAACCTATCTATCATGTGTTCCTTGAGTATGGTTTCTCAAGAGAGGTTTGCAGGGACACTGCATTCCATTTGAATTTAAATCATCTATGATCTTGAGACATGTTGATAGACAATTTTCTATCCTTTTTTCAATATAATCATTGGAAGTCGTTTCGGGTGCTCCCATTATTAGTTGCATGGGGCATATGGATTGCACAAAATGATAGTTTATTTAATGGCATTGAATTTCCATCTTTCAAAACCTCTCAATAGGTTCTGACTCTATTACCTCATTATATTATCTCCAGTTTAGTTAAAGAGCCCAAAATTATGAGGCATGTGCAAATCAATCCAAATGTTCCCTAGGGATATTTTGATGGTGTGTGTCAAGGATCATAAAAGGTTTGTGGTGTTGGATTTGTTAGCACTCTGTAAATTTTCTAGAGGTTGACAACAGAAGAAATCCACAAAATGTAACTTTATCCAACCGCTTTTGAAGTTGGGATCTAGCCCTTCCAACTTCAGAGAAGGATCTCTCTATAAGATTTAGCGTTGTTTCAAATTTCAAATATTAGGCTAGGTAAATCAATAGGTCATTTTTGTTGTCAAAGTGTTTTCAAATTGGTTGAGACAGTCTACACATCCATTGGGCTATGGGGTTTGTGTTTTAATAAAATATGAAATACAAACCAGAAACGCAAAGGGAAAACTTTCACAAGGCGAGATAATATAATCACTGGATTATTTAGTAGCTTAAATGATGAACAACATAAAAGATGAGAAAGATAATTTCAACAAAGAAGCAGTTAAGAATTTCTTCATTGAAAACACCAGAAGATAAAACACTAAAATCTTTCGAGTCAGAAACAAGGTATACGAGATAAATCCTACAACTTTCGTTACTTCTAAAGATTAGGTTCAGAAAACAAAATGATGACAAAGCGAGAATAACTTACAACTTAGAGAGAAAAACATCACCAGTGAATACACGCAAGAATCCTGTAAAAGTGCCTCCTTTTTATTAATGGAAGATCTCTTCAAAAATATTACAGTCTGATAGCGTTAGGGTTTGAATATCAAAAACCCTCAATACCTCGAAAGATGAAGTATATATAACTCAAATTACAAACAATCCTGTCATTAATGATCAAGACGTGCTAAATCTATTTTTAGCCTAACTAACTTAACAAATTTCCTAAATCTAGGAACTGCTTGATGATGTGGTGTAACTGCACGCTGATTTCTGGGTGGACCATTGATGAAGCCTCTGCACGACCTCATCTGACTGGACTGGGACAACTCATCTGCTAATCGATCAGATCACATAGTTCCTCCCATCTAAGACGACTGGGCACGTTGACTTTGAGCAACCTTCGATACACTTCATCCATTTCTGTGTACTTGGCAAATGTAGGCTTGGTGAGGAAGATGTATCGAATCTCGTGTTGGATATTGATGTCCCACTGAAGAGCATCTAGAAATGCCTTGCCATTGATGCTCCCTTGAATGCCTACAAACTTTGAACTGTCCTTAGCCACATCATCCAATCTCTTTTTGTAGTGTGGGAGTGTCATCAATTTATCGTTGATTACCATCAGACCGGGTAGACCTTTCTTCTGTAGAGCCTCTATCTTACTGAAGAATCTTTGTACCCCTAGTTCCATGGCCTGAACCTTTTCTTCCAGCTGAAGCATTAATCCTCTCTTGGTCAAAACCCTTTTAACCTCAAGGATGGTCTCTGTTCTGTCTTCAATTTTCAGCTCTTCTAGCTCTTCCCTGGTCTTAGAATTCAAGAACTTGATGATCTCGTTTTCCTGTGCTGGCAACTCCCCCAATTCTGATCTGATCTTCTCGATGGCCTGTTTGCTTCTCTGGACCAATTCATTTTGCTCAAAAATGATTTGGATCATGGGCCATATCTCGTTCATGGACTCAGTGATATATATTCATACATTCTCTTTAACCTCAGCCAAAGTCTTTCCTGCCACTGTTTGCTTCCGGAGCTGCTGTAGCTCCTGCTTGAGCTGCTCTGTCACTTGCTTTTTCTTGGAAAGGCTGGTCTGGAAAGAAGTTTTGAGTTCCTGGAGGCTCTCAATCTCCTTTTTGAGCCTGCTGATCTCTGTTTCCTGCAGGTTCATCTTTTCCATGGACCTAGCCAGGTCGGCTGTCTTCTCCTGGGATGTCAATGGAGTCGCGGATGGGACTTTTGTCACTGATGCTGTGCTCACTCCTAAAATTGGAATATCACTCAATGGAATGACTTCCATTGGATTCAATTTCTCTTTCTCTTTCAATAGCTTCTCCATCTCAGCTTCCATTTCTTTAAGCTGTGCGTTCGGCTCCATGAGCAGCTTGAGCATTTCATCCTTCTCTCCTTCTTTCTCTTCTATCTCCTTCGCCTGTGAATCCTCTGTGGGCGGGAGCTTCAGTTGTTTCCTCAAGGAGGCTATGTCAACATTCTTCTTATTTATCATTTCCTCAGCTGCTTTCACATTTGAAGGATCGTAACCGATCTTGAGGACCAGCTCCTCCAAAGTTTTGATCCTATTGTCCTTTGCAAAGGACGATATCTTCTCCAACTTGAGTTGTATTTGAACATTGTTCAGGGACACCTGCAATTTGGACATAGAAGTGGAAGCATGCACCAATGTATAGAAAACCATCTCCCCTGTCTGCTTGTGCAGATCCATCTGATTGGTCGGATGCATGTCCTTTGTCTGGAATTCGAAGGTGGCCCTTTTATAGTCAGTGATCACCTTGGGGTCTGGTACCTGTGCCTGAAGTAATTCCATATGCATTCTTCCCTTCTCGGTGTCGAATGCCGATAGAACCCTATGTTGCGCAGTCGACATCTGCTTCTAGAACTGGGCGCAAGTACTACTGGTCAGGGTCTGGTTCCTTTTCTTGATCAGCTCATATTTTTCAAAAATGCTCAACTTGGGCCCTACCTTGCCTGGCTGAGTGTTCAATGGGGAGTCTGTGGATTTCTTCGGCAATGCTGGGGTAATGAACTTATCGAGGCTCGAACCGAAGGGTGGAATGCCAACTTTGGTCACTATAGTAGAGGGGGCTTCTTTTTCCCCGGTCGGGCCAAGAGCTGCAACAGTCTTAGGCCTCTTGGTATGCAGCTGGAATTCCTCGGAAGATACCTCAGTGATAGGCGGAGATAAATCTTGCCTCAGCCTTTTGTCTTTTGGGACCTATGGCATGGTTGTTTGTGACACAGTGGTCAGGGGATCCTTCTGTTCTACTTCGACCAATTTGTTAGGCTCCCACATTGTCTGATTTGCAAAGTTTTCCACTTCAGGCCTAGCTTCATGAACATATGGGATGTTCTTGTTCTTCGCCCTCATCTCTGAGATGATCCCACATGGATCATAATGCCATGGGAAGCTCATAAAAAAGTTCATTTCCCTCAGCATCCTGTCTGCTTCTTCCCCAACGCCACGATTGTTGCAGATGAAGGAGCCAATTTGCCCCTTGATTCTAAGTTGTTGCTTTTTCTTCAGCGACACAAAATGGATATCATCGGAATTTATAATCTGCCTTATATATTCCAATGCGAAAATTCTGACGGGCAAGTACTTAGGCAGCTTATATGGTGCCAACTCGAACCCGTATACTCTGATCTCGGTGTAATCTTGATACAGGTATCAATCCCCGGTCTTTGTGTTGTCCGAGAGATGCAGGATCCTCTGAACTTCATCGTTTATCTGAGGCTCGGGCCTGCCGCCTAGCATACTTACCATAGGGTGGTAGAATTGATCAATGAACTCCTTGAAACTAAAATCAGTGGAGTTGTGCTTGAGTAAGGAGGTCCATGCTGTCACTGCTTGAGGTCTACCATCCCCATCCATCTTCTGCATGGAGAAGACAAATTTATCCACCTGGAAGAAGACGAACAAGTATGATAGTATCGATGAGTATCTGAACATGCCTTCCGTGCCGAAATTCACGAACTGTTCGTGAATATTGTCTTCTAAGAATGTGCTAAAGTCAAACTGGGTGGTGGGCTTTTCGTCGGTAGAGAAGATGGATAGAAAAAACAGAATGGGTTCATCTACCCACTGATCATAATAGTATCCTAACAAAGCACAAAGGGATGAGATGACCTGGTTTCCTTTAGTCAAGAACATGGAAGATGGATAAGGAGGATTTGTGGAGGGAAATTGAGCGGATGGGGGAAGGAAAAGCTCGAATATTTGAGCTCTTTGGGGGAAGGTCATTTTTTGGTATAATTCTGTGAGAATTTCCAGGTTGAAGGGAGATGCAGAGTCAGCCCAGGGGATTTGCATCATCTGGTCTATGGATTCAGGCGTGATGAGGAACAGGATCTCTCCAGACGAGGAGATGATGGCTCTTTGTTCAAGAATATAGTGGGCTTGACACTTGAGAGCGAACTCGAGAAAATGGTGGATCTGAGGGAAGAGGTAGAGGGGTAAATTGGACTCCCAGAGTCCAATTTCATCACTCTGGTCCAGGAAAACTTCCCTGAGCCATGACTGAAGGTCTAAGAAATCAAAATCGCATTTGGTATCTGCGATTAATCGGTCTTTGTCAATCAGTGGGATCTTGTCCAGGTTGACAGGAGGCGGGAGAAACAGATTCTCCTCTCCTTCTGCTAGTTTGGACTTTGGCGCCATTTCTGCAACAGTACCTGCAATAAAACACAATGTTAGTGGGGGAGACTGACTGTGGATGAGGAAAACGGACTGTAATGGAGGAGTAGGCGGTGAATTTCTTTGGTGCGATGGGTGAATAGCGAAAGTAAGGGGAATAACGATAGTTTTAAGTAAACAGGGGTTGGTTGGGCGCGAGAGACAGCTCAGCTGGATAACAGATAGGTTATCTAGTAATAAATGGTCAACGGATCATTTTGAGGGTGAGATGGCAGGTGAAGGTGGCTAAGGGATACAGATGGGTGACATGGAAGCTATCGATTGGAGGTAAAAGTCATAGTAAGGGGCTTTCCACGAGTGAATGGGGGGGGGGAAGGACTGACAGCAGTTATG
>ML781361.1:1023732-1034452 GCA_009831015.1 Picea engelmannii | reverse complement strand
GGTCCGAAAAACAGTTCGAGCCATTGATCTGAGCACTTGTTTCTTGTTCGCAGATCTTTGCATGCTTTTTATCACTCATTCTGGACCCCCCCCCTCCATTAAAGGCAGAATGGACGGGGGGTTCAGAATCCAATGTTGACCGTAGATCAGCGTGGTCGATCCTGGGCTGTCCAGATGCGCGTGGGTCTTATCAACAATTCCAGACCCCCCCCCTTCCGTTAAAGGTAGAACGGTCAAGGGGGTCCGGAAAGATATGTCCACCGTTGATTTGGGCGCCACGATCAGGACCATTGATAGGTGCAAGAAGCATAATTGGGGAGCGAAAAACATATGCACCGGGGAAAAACTTAGGATAAATGCATTGTATGGGTTTTTCCAAGGTTTTTTAAGTAGACACCACCGTGGGGCTTGACCAAACGATCTTTTAAGTATCTGAAACATGGTGCAACATTAATCATCAAACTGGTTCTTATTGAAATGAAGCAACAATGCACTAACCTATATTCTAACCTAGTTTCCTAGGACAGTTAACCCAGATTAGACTGTTGGGTTAAGAAATTATTCTACCCTGGGGCTATCTGACCAAAATTAGACAGTATGGCCAGATTTATTCACTAATCTAACCTAGACACTTTGTCTAAGATTAAACTGTTTAGCCAAACTCATTCACTACCCTATCAACATCAATTTAAAAAGAACTTGGCCATGCTTGAAAGGTATGGACCAAGTTACTATTATTGCATGGGGCTTTTATTGAAATTCTTTTATGCCCTCTTTTCTTTTCTTTTTCTTTTTTCTTTTCTTTTCTTTTCTTTTCTTTTTCTTTTCTTTTTCAAATTATTTGCAGAATGAAAAATCATTTGTCAAAAAAAAAAAACTAGAGACAGATAATATCTCAGTCACCAGTTGATCCTATAACTTATAGGGTGATAACAACGGCTCTAGCTGGGGATGGTACTTGCCCTGTGAAGTGCCAAGAATCTTGGTTCCTGCCATTCTGAAAACTTCTGCCTAGTAGCCTTCATTGATTGATAGGATTTATTCTCAAAACATTGAAAGAACAGTGGTCAATAGCTTAGGACCTTCTCCTCGGGCTTCAACCAACTGACTAATGTTCTTCACTCAGAAAAATGCAGGCAAACAAATAAAAATAAAAATGATATGTACCATGGAGGGTGAAAACTTGAGTCTCTATTGAGGTGGCACATAATGTTTCAGCATTCTGCCATTGATAGGTCCTCCTGGCAGATCTGTCCCATCAGCGTTGTTCAGCAAGAAAGCGTTGTTCCCCTTGAATGCTTAGATCATGTATGGTCCTCTCCACAGACTGTCAAACTTTCCATGCTTTCCCTTCTCTTCATTTCTGGTGTCCCATCTCAGCACCAAATCTCCTAGCTCAAAATCATCTTCCTTGGTTCTTTTGTCAAATATCTTCTTGATGTTTTCTTGGATCACCTGAGTCTTGTTGAAAAATTCTTCCCTAGACTATTGTAAATGGATCATCTAGTTGATCCTTCTCTGTGAGTCATTTGGCTCGGCTTGTACATCTTGAAGCAACTTCATGACAGGGACTCCTAAGGAAGTGGGGAAAATTGCCTCTGTTCCATAGACCAGCTGGTATGGTGACATACTGATTGACCTTTTGGTGGTCAGTCTGTCAGCCCATAATGCGAACACCAACTTGTTATGCCACGATTTCTTGTTTTCCTGCAACGTTTTCTTGATGATATTTACCAAGGTTTTGTTTGAAGATTCTGCCAGCCCATTCCCCTGAGGGTAGTAAGCTGTGGAATGCCCCAAACCAATGTGATACTGGTTGTAGAAATATATGAGCTTCTTCGACTGAAAAGCAGTTGCATTATCAGTTATAATCTTTCTAGGACATCCAAAGAAAGACAAGATATTATTTTCATGGAATTTGATAATAACAGAGTAAGTGGCTTGCCTACTTGGTACTTCTTCGATCCATTTGGTAAAATAATCGGTGGTAGTGAGAATCCACTTATGCTGGCCTGAAGAAGGGGGGTGTATTTCTCCAATGAAGTCCAGTCCCCATTGTTGGAAAGGGGCTTCAACTGAGATCGGTTTCAGGGGGAGAGAAAGGATTTTTTTTTTGCCTTCAAACAACTGACATTGATGACATGCAGTCACTTTATGATGTACATCGGTGAATAGGGTGGGCCAATAGAATCTAGCTCTGAGTATTTTTTTGGCTATGACCTTCCAATTAAGATGGCCACTGCATTCTCCTGCATGAAATTCTTGTAACACGTTGTCAGCTTCATCTTTCAATAAACAATTTAACAGAATGCCTCCAGGATCTTTCCAATACAAATTGCCTTCTAGAATACATAATTTTAAGGCTTTCAACTTTAAAAATCTAGCTTTAGTCTTAGTCAAACCAGGGGGAGCTTGTAAATTTTGCAAAATGAATATAAGGTCCGCGTACCATGGAGAGTTGAGAAATTCCTCTCTCACACTTGGAGTCACCATCTCGCCCTGTTCATCTTCAACAGCTAAAAAATTAATGTCAAGAGCATGGAAATTTGATTCAGCCATTAATTTGGCTAGGCCTTGACCCTTGATTAGTTTTGTAGGCTTAATCTCTATATCGTATTCTAAAATGACAACAATCCATTTTCCTCTTCTTCCATCCGGGTTGTCCTGGGTCAAAATGTCTTTTACTACCGCATTCATAACATATGCAATGGTATGAGAATGGAGAATGTAGACCCTAAAATCTTTTATAGCTTTTACCAAGGCAAAATCTTGTTTCTCCATTATCTTGTAATTCAGAGCAGCGTCTCTTAACGCTTTACTAAAGAAAGATATGGGTTGTTCATACCCTTCACTGTTCTTTTGTAGTAATACCGCTGCTATAGTATGTTCGGAAGAGAAAGAAAAAAGATAGAAATCCTTGGTAAAATCAGGACTGATTAAGACAGGGGCCTCTGTGAGTGCTCGTTTGACTTGTTCGAAAGACAGTCTAGACTCAGAGTCCCATTTTATTTTCACATCCTTTTTAAGCATATTTGTAATGTTTCTGAGGAGCTCTGCCAGATTGGGAATGAATCTTCGTAGAAAGTTTATTCTTCCGATAAAAGAATGTAATTCTTTGAGGTTTCTCGGGTGTTCTAATTTTTGTATGGCCTCGATTCGGCTGGGGTCTATTTTGATCCTGTCCTTGGAGATGATGTGTCCTAGTAGTTTGCCTTCCTCTAGCCCGAAAAGTATTTTCTTAGGATTTAAAGAAATCCCAAACCTTCTACATTTATTGAAGACTCGTCTGAGGTGTCACAGGTGTTCATCATCAGATCGAGAAAACATAGTTACATAATCTAAATAGACGACAATAAACTTACCCGATTCTTCCACAAAGGTGATATCCATCGCTCTCTGGAATGTGGCTCCTGCGTTCATCAGACCAAAAGGAATTTTCACATACATGAAAGTGCCCCATGGTGTGGTGAAAGTGGTTTTTTCTTGGTCATCTGGGTGGACGAGGACCTGATTGTAACCTGAGAAACCGTCCAGCAAAGATATTCGACTGGATCCGACTACCCTTTGAAGGATGTGGTCCATTTTTGGCAAGGGGTAACTATCCTTTAGGGAGACCTTATTCATATTTCGGAAATCTATGCAAAGCCTGATTTCCCCAGATTTCTTATGTGTAGGGACCAAATTAGAGACCCATTTGGAAAAACGCAATGGGACTATGATTTTGGCATCATACATTTTTTTAATCTCCTTTTCTATCAGAGGGAGCAACTTGGGATTTATCCTCCTAAGTTTCTGTCTGAACAGTTTTTGGTCTTCCTTTATTGGAATCCTATGTTGTATGATGCTGGTATCGTAAGCTTTCAAATCCTCATAACCCCAGGCAAAGACATCTGAATATTCTTTGAACAACTCAATGTATTTGAGTTTTTGCTTAGGGGGCAGTGATTTGGACAATTTGACTACCCTGGGTTTCTCCTTTGTCCCTATATTAGAGTCTTCTACCTCTTGTCCATTGGCTTCGATTTTCGGTTTTTTGGCTACGTTGTTAAAATAAAACAAGTCCTCCAAAGGAACTAAACCCCGAGGCAACAAATTTCTTTTCAAATGTAAAACATCGGCATCCATTTCGTCATCGCCTAATTCTCCTGAATCTACGCTATTTACACTATCAATTTCAAAATCAAATCTATTTACATTTTCATCTTCATTCTCTAAATCTATATTTGTACATTCAAAATCATTTTTACAAGAAAAAAGTCTTCGATTTGATCATCATTACCAAACACTTGCCAGTACCTGATATTGTCGGGAATGGTTGGTCTGCATTTCACCTCAACAGTGTATGGGCGAGTCGAGCGGAAAGGAATCTTACATGTGGCTGCTGACGTAGCCAATTCGTCCGCCAGAATGTTTTGTCCCCTCAGCATTACCTGCAAGTCAAATTCAGTGAAACATCTAAGGGCATCAAGAACAACATTCCTATAAGCTCTAAGATGTGGGTGTTTCGCAGCGTACTCACCTTTGATTTGCTTGATTATCAACTCAGAGTCACCTCTTACCATAATCTGTTTAGCACCAACTCTTTTCAAATGCATCAGACCGAGCATCAAGGCTTCATACTCGGCAATATTGTTAGTGCATTGGAAATTTAACTTGTAAGAATGGTTTTCTTAATACCTATTTCTGTGATTATGCAGCCAGACTCCTGCTCCAACTCCTTCTTTGCTTACTGCTCCATCAAAATCCATGCTCCAGAAATCTGCTGATAGCTCTTCACTTATCACGTTTTTCATCCTTGCTACCTCAATGGTTTCTTGGCCTTCATCCTGAATAGATGTATCTCCTGCCAACTGAGTATCTTGTTCTCGCGTGTCACCATCATTGTACAAAATAAAATAATACAAGTCGAAATGCACAGAGTAAAGGGGATAGTTGTGTGTTTTTTCTTGGCTACTGACCATGTATTTCATCAATGTTTCTCTGTATAGCCTTCTTTGTTGCCCAAAAACTGGGATGGTGGCATAAGACATGTCTAGCTGTAGGGTACCTCTCAACTTAGCCCCCCAAGATCGAGATAGCAACATTCCGTACTTCGAAGGGATGTCTGCAACTACCACATCCATTACCATGCTCTTTGCAGGAATCTGAACCAAGGTGATACATAGGTCCTTGATCAGACCAATACATATAACTTTACTAGACTCAAATGAGTGCAAATCATTGTAAGGTCTGGTGACCTCTAGTCCCAGCTTCTCCATCACTGCTTTAGGCATCAGATTGTGGGAAGCACCCGAATCCATCATAGCGTTATGCAAGATTAGGTCATGTATGTTTAGATTGATGTAAAAATGAGTGACATCACCATTATTGTCTCGGCCATCTACTTCAGGTCCAAATAGAAGTTCAGGTTGATCATATGTAAGGTTTACGGTATCTGAATGATTTGTTGATCCAATGGTTAAGGCCTTCGTGCCTATGTCAGGTTCAATGGTCAGTGATTTAATCACCTGTGAGCGATAAACGTCTTTGTTCATCAACTCAGAAAGTGGGATGGGAATTTTTACTTTGGCCAATTCCCCCTCAAGGCTGAAAGGTGTAGGAGCTCTGCCTTGGCTCATCGATTCTGGTTTGTCCACCAAACTCTTTCGGCTAGAAGTACTTGGTGGATTAATAGGTGAAACCTCGGCCTGTGACAATCTTTTTAGAATAGTAAGGTTTTTCTTTGCAGGAACTTCGGCAGTACTCTCCTCAGGAATCTTTTTGGCAGATGGCTCAGAGGCCTTCTTGGTTTCGACTACCTTCTTCGTTTCAATCGTCTTTTTTGGGGAAATCCCTTTTGTCTTTTTACTCCGCAGATTATACTGTCGGTGTACCTCCAAAATGGCATTTTCGAATGCCTGTTGTTTTGCATCTTCGGCTTCTTCACTTACTTTTGTTTGATTGAGAAGAAAAATCTCTTGCTCTTCTTGGGTAAGGAAAATAGCTTCGTTATCGTGAATTCCCATAAGATTTATGTGAGTATCCTCTAGTTCCTCAATCACTTCCTCCCCTTCATCAGCATAATTTTCTTGTAGGGGAGGTCTGATCTGTTGATCCAGACCTCTCTGCTCTCTTTGATCCCTAGGATCTCTCTGTCTAATTTGAGGAGGGTTTCTCCTGAAATTAGGATTTCGAACCTGAGGAGTAGGTGGGTTGTCTCTTGGAGGATTTCTTTTTGAAACAGTAAGTCTTTCCATCATTCTTTCCATTTCTCTGGCCAAAGAATCTAGTTTGGAATATGAGGTTGATGTGGAAGGTTCTTCTTTAATTGTGACTCTCCTCTCTGACCTATGACGTTCCCTTTTTGCCAACAAATTGGCTTCCACACTTATTACACTTTTCTGCATATCTTCCAGGGTGGTAGAATTTCTTTCCCTTAGTTGGTATGACATGTCAGCGTCAAAACCATCAGGGAATTTTATCAATGCCAAACCCTATGGAGGTTTGATTTCGGCTGGGATTACATTGTACAGGTTATTGAAATGTATGCAGTAATCTTGTACTGTCTCACCTTGATTTCTTCTAATATTTTTGTATTTTGGCAATATTTGGAGAGGGTTTTTATTTACCTCCCATCTATCTAGAAAACTCCTTTGGAATGCGGTAAGGTCAAGGACTGAGGCAGCACACAAACCTTTGTACCATTTTTTCACGTCACCTGTCAAACTTTGGGCAAACAATCTTATTTGAACGTCAGCCTCATCTACTTCATGCAAATCATAATAATCATTCATTTTATCAACGTGATGTTGGGCGTTTAAAGGTCCTGTCGCATCGAACTGTGGAAGTCTTGTTTGATAGTCTTGGGGCATGGCATGAAGAGGTGCAGCCAACACCAAGGGAGCATATCTAGCTGCCATGATGGGTGGAGGAGGTGGGATAACAAACTGGATGATCAACGAGGTTGCGGCTGAGGACGAGGACGAGGAGGGGTTGGATAGCACCAGATGAGTGGTTTGCGGTTTAGTGGTGGGAGACAGAACTTCAGGGGTTCGGGGTTGCAACAAGGTTGGGTCAAGAATGATTCCAGTGACAAAACTATCAGACTGTGTTCTACCCAGGCTTTGTTGGGAAAAGGTATTAAAGTCAGGTTTTTGAAAGGTAACGTGTTCCCTTGAAAAGGAAAGGGACTTACGCAAAGGAATATGACTGACTGAGCCTTCATCTACGGTCTTTTTCTTGAGCAACTCTTTCGGGTTATCTATCGCTATCGTAGGTTCTGGGTATGGATGAGATCGAGTATAGACTTTCTTAGGAGCCAGATTTCTTTTTGATATATATATATATATATATATATATATATATATATATATATACAAATTTTAATCAACCTCTAAACACTACTTTTTTCTCAAAATTGCAATCTTTCAGGAACAAAATTTCTTTTTAGGGAAAAGCAAACGTGAAATTATAAATTTTTATGTTCTTTCCCCAGTGGAGTTTCCACTATGTTAGCACTCTGTAAATTTCCTAGAGGTTGACAACAGAAGAAATCCACAAAATGTAACTTTATCCAACCGCTTTTGAAGTTGGGATCTAGCCCTTCCAACTTCAGAGAGGGATCTCTCTATAATATTTAGCTTTGTTTCAAATTTTAGATATTAGGCTAGGTAAATGAATAGGTTGGTTTTGTTGTCAAAGTGTTTTTGAATTGGTTGAGACAGTCTACACATCCAATGGGCTATGGGGTCTGTGTTTTAATAAAATATGAAATACAAACCAGAAACACAAAGGGAAAACTTTCACAGGGCAAGATAATATAATCACTGGATTATTTAGTAGCTTAAATGATGAACAACAGAAAAGATGAGAAAGATAATTTCAACAAAGAAGAAGTTAAGAATTTCTTTATTGAAAACACCAGAAGATAAAACACTAAAATCTTTCTAGTCAGAAACAGGGTATACAAGATAAATCCTGCAACTTTCGTTACTTCTAAAGATTAGGTTCAGAAAACAAAATGATGACAAAGAAATAATAACATACAACTTAGAGAGAAAAACATCACCAATGAATACACGCAAGAATCCTGTAAAAGTGCCTCCTTTTTATTAATGGAATATCTCTTCAAAAATATTACAGTCTGATAGCGTCAGGCTGTGAAGATAAACAACCCTCAATACTTTGAAAGATGAAGTATATATAAATCAAATTACAAACGATCCTGTCATTAATGATCAGGACGTGCTAAATCTATTTTTAGCCTAACTAACTTAACAAATTTCCTAAATCTAGGAACTGCTTGATGATGTGGTGTAACTGCACGCTAATTTCTGGGTGGACCGTTGATGAAGCCTCTGCACAACCTCATCTGACTGGACTGGGACAACTCATCTGCTAATCAATCAGATCACAAAGTTCCTCCCATCTAAGATTACTGGGCACGTTGACTTTGAGCAACCTTCGATACACTTCGTCCATTTCTGTGTACTTGGCGAATGTAGGCTTGGTGAGGAAGATGTATCGAATCTCGTGTTGGATATTGATGTCCCACTGAAGAGCATCTAGAAACGCCTTTCCATTGATGCTCCCTTGAATGCCTGCAAAATTTGAACTGTCCTTAGCCACATCGGTCAATCTCTTCTTGTAGTCTAGGAGTGTCATCAATTTATCATTGATTACCATCAGATCGGGTATACCTTTCTTCTGTAGAGCCTCTATCTTACTGAAGAATCTTTGTACTCCTAGGTCCATGGCCTGAACCTTTTCTTCCAGCTGAAGAATTAATCCTCTCTTGGTCAAAACCCTTTTAACCTCAAGGATGGTCTCTATTCTTTCTTCAATTTTCAGCTCTTCCATCTCTTCCCTGGTCTTAGAATTCAGGAACTTGATGATCTCGTTTGCCTGTGTTGGCATCTCCCTCAATTCTGATCTGATCTTCTCAATGGCTTGTTTGCTTCTCTGGACCAATTCATTCTACTCAAACATGATTTGGATCATGGGCCATATCTCGTTCATGGACTTAGTGATATCTTTCCATACATTCTTTTTAACCTCAGCCAAAGTCTTTCCTGCCACTGTTTGCTTTCGAAGCTGTTGTAGCTCCTGCCTGAGTTGCTCTGTCACCTACTTTTCCTTGGAAAGGCTGGTCTAGAAAGAATTTTTGAGTTCCTGGAGGCTCTCAATCTCCTTTTTTAGCCTGTTGATCTCTGTTTCCTGCAGGTTCATCTTTTCCATGGACTTAGCCAGGTCGGTTGTCTTCTCCTGGGATGTCAATGGGGTCGCAGATGGGACTTCTGTCACTGATGCTATGCTCACTGCTGAAATTGGAATAGCACTCAATGGAATGACTTCCATTGGCTTCAGTTGCTCTTTCTCTTTCAATAGCTTCTCCATCTCAGCTTCCATTTCTTTAAGCTGTGCGTTCTGCTCCATGAGCAGCTTGAGCATTTCATCCTTCTCTCCTTCTTTCTCTGCTATCTCCTTCGCCTAAAAATCCTCTGTGGGTGGGAGATTCAGTTGTCTCCTCAAGGAGGCTATGTCATCATTCTTCCTCTTTATCATTTCCATGGCTACTTTCACGTTTGAAGGATCGTAACTGATCTTGAGGATCAACTCCTCCAAAGTTTTGATCCCATTGTCCTTTGCAAAGGACGATATCTTCTCCAACTTGAGTTGTGTTTGAACATTGTTCAGGGACACCTGCAATTTGGACATAGAAGTGGAAGCATGTGCCAATGTATAGAAAACCATCTCCCCTGTCTGCTTGTGCATATCCATCTGATTGGTCGGATGCATGTCCTTTGTCTGGAATTCGAAGGTGGCCCTTTTATAGTCAGTGATCACCTTGGGGTCTGGTACCTGTGCCTGGAGGAATGCCATATGAATTCTTCCCTTCTCAGTGTCAAATGCCGATAGAAACCTATGTTGCGCAGTCGATGTCTGCTTCCAGAACTAGGTGCAAGTACTGCTAGTCAGGGTTTGGTTCCTTTTCTTGATCAACTCATATTTTTCAAAAATGCTCAACTTGGGCCCTACCTTGCCTGGCTGAGTGTTCAATGGGGAGTCTGTGGATTTCTTCAACAATGCTGGGGTAATGACCTTATGGAGGCTCAAACCAAAGGGTGGAATGCCAACTTTGGTCACTATAGTAGAGAGGGCTTCTTTTTCCTCGGTCGGGCCAGGAGATGCAACAATCTTAGGCCTCTTGGTATGCAGCTGGAATTCCTTGAAAGATACCTCAGTGACAGGCGAAGATAAATATTGCCTCGGCCTTTTCTCTTTTGGGACCTGTGGCATGGTCATTTGTGACATAATGGTTGGGGGATCCTGTTGTTCTACTTCGACCAATGTGTTAGGCTCCCACACTGTCTGATTTGCAAATTTTTCCACTTCAGGCCTAGCTTCATGAACATATGGGATGTTCTTGTTCTTCACCCTCATCTCTGAGATGATCCCACATGGATCATAATGCCATGGGAATCTCATAAAAAACTTCATTTCCCTCAGCATCCTGTCTGCTTCTTCCCCAGTGCCATGATTGTTGCAGATGAAGGAGCCAATCTACCCCTTGATTCTAAGCTGCTGCTTTTTCTTCAGCGACACAAAATGGATATCATCGGAATTTATAATATTCCTTATCCAGTAATAAATGGCCAATGGATCATTTTGTGGGTGAGATGGTAGGTGATGGTGGCTGAGGGATACGGACGGGTGACATGGTGGATATCAATTGGAGGTA
>ML781361.1:995006-1023682 GCA_009831015.1 Picea engelmannii | reverse complement strand
ACAGTTATGGGACATGAACATTTCAGGAAAGGTGGATGGTGACGTCCATAAATGACGACGGTAGGTCAGATAGCAGGAGACGATGGGACTCGGGGCCATTAGATCATTGCCACGTATAAAGAGGTCCCGCTGGAGGAAAGATACCATTCCGGACCCCCCCCCCCCTAGTTAAAAGTAGATCAGTCGGGGGGGTCCGAAAAACAATTCGAGCCATTGATTTGAGCGCTTGTTTCCTAGCCGCAGATCTTTGCATGCTTTTTATCACTCATTCCGGACCCCCCTCCCCTCCATTAAAGGCAAAATGGACGGGGGGGGTCCAGAATCCAATGTTGACCGTAGATCAGCATGCTCGATCATGGGCCGTCCAGATGCGCGTGGGTCTTATCAGCAATTCCGGACCACCCCCCTTCCATTAAAGGTAGAACGATCGGGGGGGTCCGGAAAGATATGTCCACCCTTGATTTGGGCGCCACGATCAGGACCATTGATAGGTGCAAGGAGCATAATTGGGGAGTGGAAAACACATGCACCGGGGAAAAACTTAGGATAAATGCATTTTATGGGTTTTTCCAAGGTTTTTTAAGTAGACACCACCGTGGGGCTTGACCAAACGATCTTTTAAGTATCTGAAACATGGTGCAACATTAATCATCAAATTGGTTCTTATTGAAATTAATCAACAATGCACTAACCTATATTCTAACCTAGTTTCCTATTACAGTTAACCCAGATTAGACTGTTGGGTTAAGAAATTATTCTACCCTGGGGCTATCTGACCAAGATTAGACAGTATGGCCAGATTTATTCACTAATCTAACCTAGACACTTTGTCTAAGATTAAACTGTTTAGCCAAACTCATTCACTACCCTATCAACATCAATTTAAAAAGAACTTGGCCATGCTTGAAAGGTATGGACCAAGTTACTATTATTGCATGGGGCTTTTATTGAAATTCTTTTATGCCCTCTTTTCTTTTCTTTTTCTTTTTTCTTTTCTTTTCTTTTCTTTTCTTTTTCTTTTCTTTTTCAAATTATTTGCAAAATGAAAAATCATTTGTCAAAAAAAAAAAACACTAGAGACAGATAATATCCCAGTCACTAGTTGATCCTATAACTTATAGGGTGATAACAATATTTAAGCTTCATCTTTCTTGCACTAACCTCATATCTAGTAAAGTGTATTTGGGTAGAGGAACTAACAATAAAGTTGAATTATTGGTGTTGTTTCATTTGTTCAAATGCACATTGGATCATAATATTCTTGAGCTCCAAGTGTTCAACGATTCCAAATTTTCCATTGTTGGATGTTTGGGAAATATTATATTGGAAACAATGATCTTTAGGTTTTGGGTTATAGGTTAAATATAATTTCTCTAACCTTTTCGTCCATAAATTTTCAACATATTTTTGATGTATTTTATACAGTAGCAAACAAACTACCAAAATAAGCTATGAATTTTACAGTGCTTCACTTGACATAGGAGGAACTCCTGGATGTCGAGTTTATCTCCATTTGGGAAGATGTATTTCTTTGAATGACTTGATGTTCATGGTATTTTTCCAGATCTATTTTTGAACTTAAGGATAGATGTGGTTATGTGATTAGTCACAATTTATGTTTGAAACTGTTTTGATACGCCAAATAGCAAATAATTTTTCTTTGTGCCATGGGCACCACATTAATACAACATAAAATATCACTAACCAATGTACCTCAAATTAATAAAATGCAATATAAAATATTAATAAAAACACAAGGTTATTATTACTCTCTTTTAGAATAAAAAGGCACACATGGTAAATGTTATTGATTTGAAACCGAAACTTGTAAAGGTTGGGTACCAAGGATATAAATTGTCCAAGATTGCCAATGTTGGGCCATTTGTCCACACTACTATATAAAGGAGAGGTTTTAAGATGAAATTTAAGACAATAAATGATCAAATTGTCTCAAGTTGAGGCAAATAAATTTTTGTAATGCCTCAAATATTGTTTGTCTTTATAGAGACAATATAGATTGCAAATCCTTTTTTATGTATATAGATAATATGAATTTTGACTCTCTATAATTTATTAAAAAATGCATAAAAAATTCTTAGCAATAGAGAGGATATGAAATAAAAATTATGTTATTGAATATAAATTACAATATCATCGTTTAACTTATCATAGGGAGCGATGGAATCTAACCACCAACCTCCTATTTCTAATGTTAATGCTCTTCCATTGAGCTATAACCCTTTATAAAATTATAATTTGGTCGAAAGGGGAAAGTAGTTTCGTGGATCCTAATAATTCATACTATTATATTTGAATTTTTCACAGTGAACCTAGCTAGTAGAAAAGTCACACAAACTTGCGAGAGAGAGAAGAGAGAAGAGAAAAGGAATGAATAGTATTAACTGTTGAGTAAAATGGTAAAATACACATTATATACTCTACATGGCTAAGTGAATGCGCCATAGTAGTGATCTAGAGAGATCTAGACACTCACTGGAAAAAACCGAAGTAATATGCCACCTAGTCCTAGTTAATTGGTTCATGCAATCATCAATTAACTAATTCACATGTGTGGAAGTGAGAGAAACACATGAAATCACAATATATGCACTCTCTTGGCCACATTCATGTGATATGCGTACTCTTGGTGAGGAAACAGAGGTGAACATGCAATTGTTGGTGATAAAACTGAGGTTTCCATGCATTAGTGACCTCCACTAGCATAACCTAGGTGTAATTGACTCTAAACTGAAGAGGAAATGCACCCAATTTGTAGAAGGCACCCTAATTTGTAGGGGAATATTCTCAAGAGAGAATATTATTATCTATGGAAGTGCCCTCAATATTGAACTATCAACCTTTGAAAAATAATTACCAAGGTGAGTGTGTAATATCTCCAACACCCCCCCTGAACACTAATAGGGTGTACATGATGAATGGGTCATGGAAACCAAGGCCATGTTAGGTACCCATTGTACAATGAATATAATAATGAAACATTAAAAAAATAGAGGAAAGTGGGAAAACCTTATGTGGGAACCCCCCCCCCCCAAAAAAGTAAACTGCATCAAAAAATAAAGAAGGAAATACAACTACTAAGAAATTGCATCCTTCAATCCAAGATGATCGTGTAGGAAGTGGAACTTCTGCTCAGTAAATTTCTTGGTGAAGATGTATGTAGTCTATTTGACAGATGGATCATACTGTAAATTAATGATCCTGCCATGTACAATCTCTATAATGTGATGCATATGGATCTCAATGTGATTGGACCGTTGTCGCTACACTGGGTCTCTACAAAAAATGAGAGTACTCTAATTGTCACACCAAATGATAGTTGGATGGTGGAAATGGATGTTGAGCTTAGCGAGGAATTTTTGAAGCCAAAGTGCCTGAATAGTGTTGTTGACTACTCCTTTATACTTGGCCTCTACTAATGATAGAGAAATAGTTGAAAACTTTTTATCGACCAACATATGGACCCAGAACCCAAACTAAGCATGTACTTATAAGTGTACTTGCAATTTGTGCTATCATTAGCCCAATCGAAATAAATGAAGCCAAATATATCCAATGCACAACATGCTACATAGTGGATCCCAAAACCTGTGGTTCCATGAACATATCTAAGGATGCGCTTGGAATCCTTCTAATGTAGCCCATGCAACTCATGGATGTACTTGGAAACTACCCCTATTGCATATGAGAGATCCATCCAAGTGTGGTTGAGATATAGAAGGCTCCCCACAAGATTTTGATACAAGGTGTTTTCCACCATTGTTGTATCCCCGTCATCCTCAATATGTACCCTAGAAAAAAAAGGGTGTGGTTGCCAACTTACAGTAGGTCATGTGGAATCTAACCAAAAGATCCCAGGCATACTTAGTATGATATAGATTGATTCATGAAGCATCCTGACCGATATTGAGACCAAGAAAATAGTGCAGTGTTCCCATGTCCATCATAAAGAAGTTGTTGTGCAAAATGTCTTTGACCATAACAATTGTTGAGGCCAAACTTCCTGTGATCAAGAGGTAAAAAACATAGAGAACTAAGATCCACAAGGATTCTAAGGTTCTCAACATGTAGACATTTGGATATTATTTATATATAAAAAAATGTTGAGAAATCAAGTAGGAATCCATGTTCGCATACCATTCTCTAGGAGCCTACTTGAGGCCACATAGTGACTTTTTTAGTTGGAATACTAAGGATGTGTTCTGTATGAACCTCTCTATATGCTCCATGTCAATATCCTTTGAGAGATACCCATGAAGAAAGGCATTCTTCACATTCATATGGTGAACTTCCCACCCCCTTGATGTTGTAATGGCAAGGGCCAATTGGATGGAATCCATATTTTATACGAAAGAAAAGGTCTCATATCAATCTATCCCATGGATTTGTTGAAAACCTTTGGAAAGTAGTCTTTCCATATTTATACCTGATCACCTATCCATCTAATTCCTTATTGGTCATGTAGACCTATCTATATCTTACAATATTCCTATTTGAAGGGAGAGAAACCAGATCCCAAGTCTGGTTCTCAAGGAGAGACTTGTATTCCTCATGCACAACAAATTCCCATAAGGGATTCCCTACAACCTCTACATAGGTATGTGGTTATGAAGCTAGAACCATATAGTAATGCATGGGAATGATTGTTTTAGTAGCTTTGAGTGCATGAGGAGGATCCTACAACTAAGACATCATCCTCCTTTGATCTGTTGGATCCCACACAAGGTATCCTACTGCATGTAGGGTGGTTTGTTCCCACTTGGGAATCTATGGTGGCTATGAAACATCGACATGCTCATCATATTCTAAATTAGATTTAGAGCTCAGATCTGAACCATGATCTGAGTGAGTGGACTCATCATCATTCATGTTTGGTGCAAGCAGTGGTATAGAGGTATATGCATGTGGCTTCAATGGTGCATGCAAGGGAGTTTCCTTAAACAAAACACTATGCTCAATGATGAGATAGTCAGTATAGGGATCAAGTAGCTTGTAACCCTTCACGCCATCTAGATATCCCATGAATATGCATGTGGTACTCTATGGATATGATACTTTCCTCTTTTCATAGGGCACATGGGCCCACGCACGTGATCTAAATATTTGAAAGTGGGTGACTTTTGGTTTGTTATCTCTCCATGCATCAAAGGGATTCTGATACTTGACAAATCCATGAGGAGATCTATTCTGAATATGGTTAACATAGTTAAGTGCCTTAACCCAAATATTGGGAAATAGAGATCTTGCATGCAACATGCAAGTGACCATCTCCTTGAGGGATCCTTTCTTCCACTCATCTACTTCATTCTATTGTGGAGTGTAATGTACTATGTGCTACAATTGTATACTTGCCTCTGAAAAATGATGCTGGAAATCTCAGTTCACACATTCCCCCCATTGTCTTTGTAGAGTATTTTGATATTTATTCTAGACTAAGGCTCTGCATGTACTTTGAAGTTTTTGAGATGCTCAAAAACATTAGACTTCTTCCTAAGAAAATACACCCAAGTGTGTCGTGAGAAATCATCTATAAATGTAATCACATACCTTTCTTTGTTGATGGAAAGATGAGAAAATGGTCCCATCATATCATTGTGGATGAGATTCAAAGGAGAGGAGGCCCTCCAGGTCTTCCCTTTCTCAAACTTCTCTTCAGGATATTTTCCAAGAACGGGCCCTTGACAAACTCCTTTTGAAAAGTGTATGTTGGGAAAGCCAGTGACCATATCATGTTTGCATAGTTGCTACATGTATTTGAAGTTTAGATGGATGAATTTCTCATGCCATAATATACTAGTATCATCGACATGTGTCAATAGTAAAGCATAATCAGATTTAGCAATCAAATTACTAAAAGTATACAAAAAATATTGATGGTTTACCTCACCAACAACAATCATTGAGCTATCATGCATATAGTATATGGTTACATAATTATGTGTAAACTCCACCCTTTTTCCTGTACCATAATGTGTTATGTGAAAAATAGAGAGTAGATTCACAAAGAGGTTTGGAGCATGCAAGATGTTCTCAAAAGTTTTGTGTCGGATTCATACTCTCCCTTGGAGAATGAACTCAACTAGGGTATCATGTCCCATGAGGATGGGAGGACCCGTGCATGCAAAAATAAAAGATAAAACATTTTTTGTTGCTACCATATGATGGGATGCACCTGAATCTAATATCCATATATCAGGAGAAGATTTAATGGAAATCATTGCATGATAGTTACCTCATTTTGTTGGTGATTGATCTTCTGACTTCTTCTTGGAATCTTCGAGAATGTGATTCCCAAGGTTTTTCTTCTAAAGAATCTGCGCCATCAGATCAATCTATTTCTTCATGCATGGAAATTCAGGATGATAGTTGTGGTTGCAATAACTAAATTTTCTCTTCCCTTTCTTTCCTTTTCCACATTTGGAGTTTGAACAATCATTGAAGTGTTTGGATTACCCTTACTTATTTGGCTATACATGTGCCTTTCCCTTGATTTTATGCTTGGACTTTGAATTGGAAGTGTTGTTGCTCTCATGCACAACAAGTGCATGCACATTGGGTCCCTTGATTATCCCCATTTTTATAATCTTATCTTTCTCATGTGCGAGGGATTCAATAAATTGATCCAATGTTAGCATTTTCCTCGTTTCTACTGAATTGATTCTATTTTTATGGAACAATGAGATGATAACAACATAATCAAGACCAATTTTTTCAAAGATAGAAATAATTATTTGATTGTGTTGAGCGGAATTGTCTATTCCACATCCATTTAGATGAAGGAGGAGGGAATTTAACTTCGTAAAGTCCGGGATGTTATACAAATTCATTATCTCTAAGAAATTTATCTCGACCTCGAGCATATGGCCTCTCATTTCATCCAATTTTCCAAAGAGATCCTCTAACTATGTCCAAATCTCATATGGTGTGGTATAAGCTTCAATGTGAAACAAAAGCTTGAGGGACATAGGCATGCAAAGGAGGTCATAGGCCTCATCCATGTGGTTGAGATACTTGTTCTTATCAATACCATTAGTTGTCTCCACCTCTGTATCCATGGTAATCTGGTACAAGCCTCTACATTTGAGTTGATGCAAAATTTTAAGCTTCCACTCGAAGTATTTATGAGGCATGAGAAGTATTGTTGGCTAGTAATCCATATTTTTGATTGCATATTCCTCATGTTACTATAAATATAAATTCTTATGCGCTTTCTCCTAGCAATCAAGGCTCTAATACCATGTGAAGTTTTCACAGTGAACCTAGCTAGTATAAAATTCACACAAACTTGAGAGAGAGAGAAGAGAAGAGAAAAAAAGAATGAATTGTGTTAACTATTGAGTAAAATGGTAAAATATACATGATATATTCTACATGGCTAAGTGAATGCACCATATTATTGATATAGATATATTTAGATACTCACTGATAGATACCAAAGTAATCTGCCACCTAGTCCTATGTAATTGGTCCATGAAATCATCAGTTAACTGAGTCACACATGTGGAAGTGAGAGAAGCACATGTAATCAAAATATATGCACCCTCTTGGCCACATGCATGAGATATGTGCACTCCTGGTGACAAAACCAAGGTGAACATGCAACTACTAGTGATAAAACTGAGGTTGTTATGCATGAGTGATCTCCACTAGTCTAACTGAGGTGTAACTGACTCTGAATTGAAGAGGCAAGGTGCGTTATTTTGCAGGGGAATATTCTAAAGAGAGAATACTCCCATCTATGGAAGCGCCCTCAACATTGGACTATTGAGCTTAGGAAAAGAATTACCTAGGTGAGTGTGTAATATCTCCACCATTATAAAATGTAATCTAATATACCATGAAATACTATATTGCATGTTGATTTCTTTTTATAAATAAGGTTATCTTTCTCTTTGTATTTATAAGAATAAAAACATGCCATTAATTAATCTTCCCTCAAGTAGTACAATTTTTGTAAAATTACCTACATTGCTAGTTTATTAATAGACAAGAAAACTAGACCTATTGCTTGTTTATTAATAAATTTGGAGTTTATCTTAGTTTAAATTTGAGACACACTTGTAGTCTAAATATACTTACTAATGGTTTTAAACTGTAATGTTTTTAACTATGTTGTAGGTGGACTATAAGGCCTTCTTGAAATCCCCCCTACATATTTGGATAAAAAATTACAAGGACCACAAATTCTGATAGACACCATCTTTGTTGTTTCTCTTTCTAGATACTATGAGCCTGCCTCACTCACTTTTGTTAGCACATGTTTTTTTTTCTCTCATTTCTAGGATTTAAGTTTGTTAAAAAACATTTAATAATTGTGAAATTTATCATATTTGTTCACCTTGTATTCATGCAAATGTTCCACCTCTAAGGAAACAAGTGGATAATTGCAGGCATTCTCGAGCGAATCTCATGAATATGGCCAATTCTAAGAATTCTAGCAAGATCATATAAAAAGGCTTATTTTGGATAAGCACAACCACAAGAAATGTTGACTTTATTTAGGTTGATTATCTCCATCACCTTACAATGAAAAAATGCATTGTCACATGGTTCCAAACTATTCTTCTCAAATATCTCTTGGAATTGATACATGTGACCTGCTTTTATTAATCTAGTTATAGAGAATGAGTAGGTAGCTAGTATACTAAATTCAATGTTGGACATGTGATGATTTGATTAATCTTTTGGTTGATAAAATTCTGATGTCCAGTGATTTTGGGACAAAATATTTACAATAAGGGTGTCGTTAAACTTCTTGTTATTGGTGTTCCTCCTTTTTTGTTGTTTTCCTTGACAAATTACTCTACACAACTTAATCAGTAACACATGTGTTGAGCAATACAATGATGCTACAATTCATTTCAATAATAGAGTTGCATCCTTATTAAAGATAAGCAAGCCACAATTCCTTGGTCTCATAATGGTTTAAATATGATACACCATTTGACATGAAACAAAATCCTAGTATATATTGCAAAATTCTACTTTTAGCCACCCTTGTTATTCCCCTTCACAATAACAATAATAAAAAAAATAACATCATTTCATTGCTTAAATTGCTCTTGTGTTCAATGACTAAAGGAAACTTTTAGCTAATCGGAAAAAACCAATATGGTGGAAAAACAATTTTTTTGGTTTAATGAATTAACATCCTATAAGTTTTTGTGTTTGATGAGCTTTAAACCATGTATCCTTGTCAAATAGAATCTCACCTACAGATAAGTAAGATCTCTCACTAACCCTATTATTGTTAGTGACAGGTTGTGGGATAGAATAATGTGAGTCTTTCTCCTAGATATAATTCACACAAGAATATTATGATAAGGAAATGAGGAGGGAAATAACTTGTCGTGAACCTGTAGGTAATCCAATTGTATCCTTGGATATTCCGTTGAGATCCAACTCCTTTACTTGCCACTTGTACGAACAAAACAAACAATATCCTTCCTCTAATATATTGGAACAATAAAATAACTTGCATGAACAAATATCTAATATAATATATCAAGTTATCATATCTACCAACACATGAAATCAATAGACATGAATCATGAGTATTGGAGGGGATGTTATAGCTCTATTTTCCACCTTAGAGACACATGGAGGACCTATTGATGTTGGCATGCTGAGAAACACTATTTTTCCTTGGATATCTCATATTTTGAGGGATTTCACTCCTTACATGTCTAGAAAGTTTCAATCGATCGCATGTTGCACCAAAAGAAAGGTATGGGTAGTTTCTAGCCACATCATTGGCAGCCCACAAATGCCCCTGTCACCTTCTAGATTTGATGAGTTACAATGTAATCAGTGTTGGGTGAGTTGTCTCTCTCACATGAGGGTCTTCGGAACTCATACTAGACTCAGAGTTCACTAAGTTCTAGAGATCTAGAAGCATCCCCTAGCCTCCTCCATTAATCTATAAAAGGAAGGAATTCCAAGGGAGGAGGGGACGAAGAATTGAGAAGAAAACTTATGTTGCAGATTTTCAGAGGAGATATTATACAATTCAGTCTTCATATCTGCTTGGCCTTGCTTGTGTGAGGGATAAGAAATTTCTACAAAAAGGAGCTAGGAGAGGCTTCAATCAAGACTCAAGGTATAACTTGATTGATGTACTATTTTATCCACATTAATATAGATTTGTATGGTTTTCCCCTTCCATTATTGTTGTATTCAGTTATGCATGCTAATAAATGGTAGATATCATATTTTCTTGAGTAGATCACGTTAGATATAGGATAGATGAAATTCCTAGTGCTTGAAGGTTTGAGATTGGTATTTTTTGTTTTATTGTGTGTAGGAAGCAGGTGGTAGGAGCTAGAACAATATTTTTGGAGCTGCATCAACCATGAATACATAAGAAAAACCATCATGAACCAATCTTGAATCATTCTCTCTCCTTATCATAGCATAGTTTAGGATCGGATCTAGTAGATCTAGAGGAGAACCTTACTATTGTCTATAATATAGTCTATCTTGGATCACAGACATATATGAGGGAGTGCTCACCTGTCCACAAGGGTGATTTCTCCATAACAAAATTGACAACTCCAATAGGGAAGGATATATTGATTCTTCCTTATATAAGAAAATACTTTCTCTTTTGTTTTTCTAAAATTTGTATGTATCTTATTTACCTTCTTCATCACTCATTGGGTGGTCATATCCCTCAACTCTATCATATTTGTGCTAGATCTGAGATTTTTTCCCAAGTTTCCTACATGGTTGCACCTAGTATTTGAGAACCAGAGTGACCAATCACAATTTTCTACATTGACATAGTGTGACTACCTCCCTACTAGTCACACCTTGCACTACTGACAGGGCATGACTGCCTCCTATAGCTGGGTTTTTGGGTTTCTAAGCTATTTTTTTCTCAATTCTATGTCTAGGATGGTCAGTGAGATTTTTAGTGATTTGTAGACATTGATTTGACCCCTTGATAGGCCTCTCAGTTGTTGTTTGAGATTTCAAGTGGATTTGAGGCATTGAGTGCATTTTTCATTTTTTTGTTTGCTTGAGTTTTCTTCTTGGCGAATAGTGTCTTGGGAAACACTTGTAGTAGGTCTTTTCTGGTTTAGTAGTGTGTTGTAGATCCTTTTGCATTCAGTTTGTTCTTGTTCTTGAAGATTTTGCATGTCATTACTATATTTCTGTTGAAGTTTTGGGTTTTTCTTCATATATATACATTGGAGGTTGTTTTCTGGTATCCCTACTAATATCATACAACCCAAATTTATGTTTTTGCTAGTGTGAATTGCTTCTCATTTTATTTATTAGACTAAGAAGATTTTTGTAGTTCATAAACATCATAGGGTAGAGCATTTGAGTTTCTTTTTGAAGATTGAATTGGTGATTTAATCTTGTTGTTAAGTATCATAAGATAAGTTTTGGTTGTTTTTGGATGGTTAATGAGAGTGTGTGAGGTTGATACTTTTGTTATACAAAATTGAAAGTGAAAAATATTTCTCCTTTCCTTTAGATAACATTCATTGAAATATAAAGTGCATTCTTTTGCATACATGCTTTTGTTTCTTTTGGATAGAAAAGTTTCATCAAACACCACTAAATTTTTATTTTCTTACCCTTGAGTAATCAACAACTTAAAAAGAAAAAAGCTTAATTCAAAATCCATTAGACTCTTTTATTTCTAGCAAACCAACATTAGACTAGGATTTAGGGCCTTGGTGCAGGGTTGGAGAGTAAATTATCCAAGGCCATCAGAACCAAAACTAGGATTCACTAGTGAGAAATAAATCCATTAGGAGAAAATAGCACTTGCTAAGAAAGTTCCTCTCACACAAGAATTAAGAACAAGGTTTCACTAGAACGAGTGGGGTGATATCCCCTTTCTACTTGTTTTGGTGTCTCTGGAATACTATGTGTACGAGGGTTTCAAAAGTGTCAAGAATCTTTGGGGGGGAATGCTTCTTGAAGCTTTGGTCTTAATTTCCCTACCCATACATGTGGTCCCGACCCATGAATATTCTATCTAGTCGTCGATTGCAAAGTGGTATCCTTAGTGACAATTCTTAGGGAATCTAAACAAGGTGAATATGGGTGGGAAGTACTTGTGGTACCTTATGTAGATGTCAAAACTCTATTTAAATTCCCTTAGAGTGTTCTCTTCTTCATGATTTTACTTGCACCAGTAAGGGTTGTTACATGTGTATTACTATAATTATCTCTCACACCTTCACTAGTTAGGATTTGGGGACTTGACATCCCCTAAGGGTTGGTTTTTGGAAGGCCCTTTTATCCACTAGTTTGCATGTTGATAGATTTGATTTGCTAGGGGTGTGATATTTTTTTTTCTGTCTAGTTAGTCATAGGTTGATTATTGTTAATTTTTATAACACATTTATTCACCACCATAGACGGCGAAATGATTCAATGGTCACATAGACAATGCATACTTTCTCTTGGGGAGGAATAACCACCACTTGTTGGACAAAGGTTGTTGTCCACTATGAACGACATAGAACCTATGGAGATAGAAATCAATTTGACAAGTTATGAGGAGAGTGAAAATGTAGTGATTGAAGTGGTTGATGAAATTCCTGCACCAAAATTCAACCCTTCTTTGACTACTCCTTTTGAACCCATACTTATTGCACTAAGGGGACACTTTAGTGAGTCTCTTTCATTATTTGATGATCCTCACATGATTTTGGGTGTGACCGTTTCATGAAGTATGGAAAATACCTTAATTTAATCACTAAGTTTCAAGGGAGGCACATCAATGATGTCATCCTTTCCATATATTAGTTCCATAGGTCCTACTCCATCCACCCCTAGTACATCAGGTTTCCCCATGTGGGGAATGTTTCTAGTCACTTCATTTCCTTCCACAAGTGTACCTAGTGTAAGCATGCCCATCAAAATATGTCTTGATTCCCACATATGGATTTGTATTCAATGGGGGGGGAATCCCTAGTTCTAACACTGGAAGTAGATTTCCATCTTCTTTTGGCATCCCTAGAGGTAGCCTGACAATACAAAATGCTATATTCCATTTTGGTTGGAATGTCCATAGTGGGTATAGGGATGCTTCTAGTCATACTATGAGTAGTAATGTTTTTAGGGGATCTAGCATCCCTTGGGGTATCCATCCTCTTGGTATCACACATAATCCTAGAAGTACCAATCCTTTCAATCATACCTACATCCCTAAGAGAAATCCTCCTTGGATCATTCACATTCATGGGGGTAGTAATCCTTTTGAGATTTCCTATGTCACTGAGGGACACCCTCTTCGGGGAATTTATGGTCTTGGAAGAAGAAATGTTTCTAGGAGTGATTTTTTCCTTGGGATAAATCAACTTGGGGGAAATAATCCTTTTGGGAATGCATGTGCCACTAAAAACTATAATATGGGGGGACCTCAAGGTCTGTCTGGTTTGCAAGACTCTTCATCATTTTAGAAAAATCCATTTTCCAACACATGGTTTACTTTCTTGGTGACATTAGACTGGATAGAATTGACATGTTTTAAAAATGGTCCCATCATAGATAACCAATTATGGCCTGCTATTCCTACTAAATTTCCATCATACATACCTAAGTTTGACGAAAAGTTGGGATAAGTCCCTTCAACACACATCATGACTTATCATCTATGGTGATCATATAAATCATCGATGGATGATAGTATATGACTGCATATTTTCCAAAGAACCTTAATTGGAAGTGCAATGAAATGGTACATTGAGATTAAGGGCATTTTCTACAACAAATTTCATACCTTTGCCATGGTGTTTTTAAAGCATTTCAGTTTCTAGTTAGGTACAATATCGAGATATAGTTGTTGATGTATCTACATCATAATACCTCCACACACATTTTTTTATCACATTCATGAGTGGAGGCAGTGAGGCAGGTTCATTAGAGCCAAGATTCCTAACAAAATCCATGTATATTGGTTCACCAAGTCTTTGTTACTTCTCATAGCCAAGGATGTTTCAATGTCAGGGGAAAAGACCAAGGAGTAGGCCATATTACATACCCAACATTTAGATTTGATCTTCTCTCAATTTGACACTTTATATGATATCATTTTTCATGATCTAAGGTCATCAACAAATCCTCATAAGACAAATCCAAGGTCCCATGCAAATGGCATGGTAGGTCCCATTTCTAGTGTATTTGTGGCTAGTTGGTTGGATAGTTGGGTTAATTGAATATCGCATCAAAACCACCGACTACTATTCCCACCACTCAAACTGCTATAGTCCCTGTTCAAACATTTGAGGTGAAATCGATGTATTCCATGCAATCAAAGAATCCTCAACAATCTGGAGGGAAGAAAAATAATAATAAGAAAAAATCCTATGAATAGGGGACTCAATAAGACCAAAACAATGTTTGTGGAGGCACAAAAGAGAAAAAGAATAAATATCACTACAATATTTGTGGGGACAATAATATTACTCACGAGTTCTTGAAAATGGATGAGATTCATTGGTATTTTACCTAGTATAAATCTTCCCAAAAACCTGTTATATTGGCCAATCCATTTTTCCTTAGTAACAAAAAATGGTTGCCTCAAATCCCACCCCTCCGAAAGGGGGTATGACAGGTAGATCTCATCTATAGGGGTTATCCTTGAGATATCAAGTGTTCATGTGTGACCAAACGATGTCTTTACAAACTCAGTCTTGTAATTATGAGAATCCTAAGGTTGGTCCTTTGAACTAGGATCAATTTCCCTCTTCCCATCCTGGTGGCCCTCTGCAGATTAAGAAGCCACCACTTGATACAATGATTTTCCCATCAAAGGGTTTTCTTTCACTATAAACACATAATCTGAAATCACAGGTCACCCATAATTACAATATTGTGGAGGATTTGTCCCATGAACCATGTGCCATGTATACAATTGAAGTTATACAAAGTTGCTTGACGTAGTGTAAGGAATTATTATTATCCATATGTGAGGTTGACCCCTTAGATTCCAATATGATTATGTTTTATTTGGAACAAGTCAACATAGGCTCTTCCATGAAATTTATTTTTAAATTCAAGTAATAGTGTGTGGGAAAACTATCTTCTAAATGGTTTTTGATGAAGGAGCATGTTGGATGCAGACCCAGTCAAGGGAAAAGGCTATTTTTTGGAAGAGAAGCATGAACGAAAGAAAGGACAGTTGGAAGGAAAAGCAACATGTGTGAGGGAATCATGCGAGGAACACATGCAAGGAAGAACTAATGACACTAGGGTTAGTGTTTTTGCAATGTATTGTAATGGCCGATGAGCCAAGGATATAAATAAGTAGTACTTAGAGGATAGGAAAGAGAGGAGAGTGTGGAAGAAAAGAGAGAAGAGGATGAGAGGATGAGGGATGGTAGAGAGTTGTAAGAAATGTATTATTCAGTAATATGGTGAGCTAGAAAAGCAATAAGCAACTTGATCTCAAGGGTTAGATCGTAGGATGAGGAGCCTGGTGCGATCTAGTCAACCTCGAAGGGATCGAGGAGCCTGTTGAGAGTGTAAGATCTAAGATTATAAACACATGTGGCATGACATATTACTGAACCATAATAAAGATCTTGAGAGAAAAATTATTTTGGACGTATCCCAAAAGGGGGTGAACCATGGTAACACCTGTGTTATATGATTGAATGTATGTGTCTGTAGTATTATTAAGCGTTTAATGTTAGATAAATGAATGAAGTAACTAGTTAGATTTGATATTTCACATGCATAAATAGAATAACTGCTAGAATCAGATGTTATACTGAGTAACTAAAGATTACATAGTACAACCACAGATCTCCACTCATTCCTAGGTTGCAAACACCCGAGTATTGCAATCGCTCATAGCACTATCTCGGGTGACACTGGACAGTACACTCTGTGTGTTGTGTTTCCTTCTGGTTTACTAGAGGGGCTGATAGTTTTAGAGGGATTTTGTTGGGAGATTATAAATATGAACCTAGGTCAATATAGGACCATGAGGTAGGATCAAGATATATAAATGATAAAATAGACGAACTAGAAGAGTAAAATAACCAACAAATGGTTATGTTGTTGGTTGGTTGGAACATGAGGGGATTGAGTGAATGAGATTTGCGGAAGACACGTCAAAAGAATGCCATATCGGACAGAAAGATGTGGAGATAATGAGAATCTAAAATATCGTGGAATCCAATGAAGTGAGAGATAGAGAGCTGGTTGAAAACAAAGGAGTTGGAGTTTTCAAATAAAGATAATAGAAACCCAAATTTGACACCATGCAAATATCTGGACAAGTATGTATTCAATGACTTGCATGAAGTATTTTTCTGTGATTTCCCACATGTGTTGCAAGAGTGGATAAAAAGGTTGAAAGACAACCATCCTACAAATCAGATCAGACAAATAGAGTGGAATTCTAAGGAGATCGCGTAGTTATAACAAGTTTATAATAAATTTACACGTGCATTAGATTTCTCGTTAGACAACATTGTTGCAGGATTTATCATAAAATTTGCAGTAGATAAAGCGAAGTCTTACATCATAGCAGAGAAAGAGTTATTGAAGGGACCTCAAGGTAGGTATATCAGATCATTATATACTTCTATTAAGATATTACTATATAGAAAACGTGTAATGTAAATGGCATCAGACAGCTAAAACTTCTTTGCGTGCATGGTGGAAGGGGGGAGCACTGACAGGATAAGGAGAAATAGAGGGAGAAATGGATAAAGGTAAGAAGCAAGAGGCCTTGTACCCAATTATGATGGATAAATACTAGATCAAGGAGATCATGACAACAAATGGAAGAACGTGCACTGGAGTACCCTACCAATATAAGATGAACACCAAGAAGAGATTTGTAGCTGCGAGGGAGGGATTGGAAAGTGATGAAGAAGGGGTAGAGGATATTAGGGATGTGGAGAAAATTGAGGAAACCATGCATGTGACATATGAGAGGAATATGAGAGGTCCAAGAGAAGGAATAGAAGGTAGCACTCCTATCCATATTAGTGTGAGTGTGGAACCCATAAACCCATGTGCGACTAATACACCAAGAAGAACACCACCATTCAGATAACTGAATTTCAGGAGAAGGAAGACATCAAGAAGTATATCTACATAAGGAAAAACAACTGGGGGAGTCAGTTCAGGAAGCATTATTTAAGTGTCTACACCATGTGGATGTAGTAGTTCAACATTCAGGATGACAGGACATGATCCCACCATCAGGTTACCATAATTAAAGGGAGAGGCATCAGAGGAACCTGAGAAGAACTTGTTTATTTTTGAAAATATATGGGAAGAAAAATAGATCACATATGAGGACAGTAAACTTGTACAGTTAGTTATCACGCTAAGAGATTGTTCACTGGATTAGTACATGAGTTTAGCAGAAAATAGTCCGCTAGGAACAACCAGAATGATTGGATATATCAAAACGATGTTGATAAATGAATTATAAAAACCTAGTTCAGAGGATCAATACATGAATGAGATGATAGAAATTAGACAGAAACCAAGAGAATATATATGGGATATTGACCATATATTCAAACAATTGAAAGGAAAGATAAAGTGTGTCATGACATATATGCAACATAGGCATCTGTATGTCAATTCACATATACCACACTTGAAATACCCTTTGCAACAATAGAAGTTTCAAACCCAGGCAGAGGCTCTACAGGAATCCCTACAACTGGAAGAGAACCAATATCAAAAGACCGATCCAGCCATAGAGGAGCTGAAGGAGGATATGAATAAATTAACATTCCAGCTAAACCGGAACAAAGGTAAGGACAAAAGAGAACTCGTTTGGTGTACCACATGTAGGAAAGAAGGGAACCATAAGAATGAATGTCCAACATTTGTGTAGTACATGGAAACATGAATGCCAAAGCCATTTCCAACATGAGGACTATGGTGTGAGATATGTAAGAAACAAGGGCATGATCCATATCACTTCCCAATGATGCAGAAATACCAGACAATACCTAAGAGTTCATATTGCAACTTTTGTAAGCCAGTAGGCCTTGACAACAAGGATTGCAAGACCATGGAACTGATGAGAGAAAGAACATTAGATGCTTACAAGGTGTAGGGACAAATGATGATCGACCAATCCACACCAAATTTTAACCAAGTACTAGCCCCGTATAACACTGTGCAGTAGCAGTATAACACTGTGCATCAACAATATAACACTGCACAACCACAGTACACTAATGTGCAACCACACTATAGCCCCACACAGTATAAACATGTGCCCCAGTACAATTCACCTCAAGGAGATCGAGCAGGATATAGAGGTGGAGGAAGAGTAAAAGGAGGCTTTGGAAGAGGTAGAGGACCATTGGTATTCTACAAATATCAACAACTAGGACACTGTGTGAGAGAATGTCCACTTACACCTGCGACATGTCTGTATTGTTTCACATAATATCATGACACAAAAGAATGTCCTACACTATTGGGGAAGATCTAGAAAAAGAGAAATAAAAAAAATCAGAATGTTCAGTGGATTTCGGCAGAAGCAAGGAATGATGGAAGAAATATAAACATAGTTACGCGAGGAGGGGATAAGACAGGAAACGATGCAGTAAGACAAGATCCATTGGGTGAAGAATAATGTCAAACCAAAGAATCAGTTTGATGCAAAGAATGAAAATTAGATATTCAAGTAGGCCAGACAATAATTTTTTAAGCCATACATTGCATCGACATCAACTGCAGAAGTATTAGCATGCAAGATGCCTCCATCATTGGATCACACAAAAGAACCACAACCCCTGGGAGAATTAAGTACGATTAAGGGTTTTTTGCAATCTTATGTTAAACTACTAAATGATCCATCATATGTTAAAGTGTTATAAAATATGCTAGAAATATGTAGCACAAAGATAAAAGAAAAACTAGAACATAAAATAGTTAATCGCATAAAAGGAGGAGAAAAAGTAGAGAATTTTGACTGAACGCCAACATTGGATATTTCAATATGGGATATATTATACTGGATATAGGATCCGAAGTAAATGTGTTACCCAATAAGATATGGAAATGTATGGGAGAACCCACATTAGGATATTCACTTGTTCAGCTAAAACTAGCAAATCAACATAGAGTTCTACCAATTGGAATACTAAAGGGGATGACAATAGATCTAGATGGAGTGCGCACTAAAGACGATTTCGAAGTGATAGAGATAGTGTATGGCACAACACCTTATACAACATTGCATGGCTTGGATTGGGAATTTGACAATCAGGCCATAATTAACTTAAAGATGAGGAATATGACATTCAAGTCATGAGAATACAAATTCATTGCTCCATTGGATCCATTAGAAGGAGAAAGGTTTGTAGAACTCACTTGCTTAGACCTGGAGGAAATTAACCAGTTGTACAGAACAACTACGCGAGAAGAATATTATGTAAACCCAATTGCAGACGGGGTACTCAGTTGGAGAAGTATCACATCATGCGCGTCAGATTTAGATATAGGCTTAGAAAACTGGCAGTAGAGGTTACACAAAGTCTCCACAATACGATGCACAAGAATAGACCGCACATTAAGATGGGTAGGTACATAGATAAGGGGACCTCCCAACTTCCATGGGGTGAATGACTTAGAAGTGTTATTAAGACGATACAAAGAAGAAGTGTTAGAAAATCAGAGGCTCTTAGCCTTGGATATAGCACTCAAGGAAACACCTGCAAGATGGTGGGGTGAACACAAAGAGATAGTTAAGAAATGGTACCAATGTAAACAATTACTATGCATCCGATTTGGCGCAGAACAGGGAACCAACCAACTGCATAAATATGACAGACAGGGGGAACCAGTAGAACACTTGGAGATGTGATGAATGCTATGGAGGATGACACCACCAGAGGAATGGCCTCATCATTTTGTTCACACATTATAAGGGATTCCAACAAACTGGTATACAGACCAGGAATTGTGCTGAGGAACTACAAAATAGACAGTATTGCAGCAAAATTTTACAGTCACTTTCTCATTTGAACATGTGAACCCCAAAATAGACTCAACACTTAAATGAATCAAAGGGGTGATATTCATTAAAGAACCAAAAGTTGAACTCATGAAAGAAGAGAAACAATAGAACAGGCATACATCAAAAGAACTATTATCATGCTACCATGTGCAGAAAGAAGCACCAGATGAAGATGACCCGAAAAAAACTTAGATAGCAGAAGTTGAAGGTGAAAGATAAGTGGAAGGTCCACCTCTGTAATCAGAAGAATTTGTTGTGTCGATCAAGGTGAAGAAAGTCAAGATTGGGACAGCTGAGAATCCAAAGTTGGCCAGCGTTGGAGACTACTGGGATGAGGAAACAATGGAAAGCATAACAAAGTTACTGCGTGAGTACACCAATTTGTTCCCAACAACGTTTATAGAAATGAAAGGCATAGAAGGAGAGCTAGGGGAAATGAAGATAGCTCTCATATTTGAGGCTAGAATGATCAGATAGAGACCCTATAGAATAAAGCCAATATATAAGAAAAAAGTGAAATATGGAATTGATATGATGTTGGAGGTTGGAATCATAGAACCAATAGAGGAATCAGAATGGGTAATCCCTATGGTATTCTAGGAGAAGAAGCAAGGAGGGATAAGGATATGTGTCGACCTGAGGAAATTGAATGATGTTTTCCTACATGACCCTTTCCCTACTCCTTTCACAGATGAGGTGTTGGAGAATGTAGGAGGCCAGGAAGCTTACTCATTTATTGACGGATTCTCAGGCTATCATCATATAAAGATATCCTTGGAGGAAATATACAAGACCAATTTTTCCATAGAATGGGGTTCCTACTAGTACATAGTCATGTCATTTGGATTGAAGAATGCACCAACAATATTTTCCAGAGTAGTCATAGTTGCATTCAAAGAATTCAACCACCAGTTTCTAGAGGTATATCTGGATGATTGGACAATATACAGTCTATTGAAAAACCATGTAGAGGTATTGAGGCTTATGTTAGAAATATGTAGGCAGTGTCATATATCGTTAAACATCAAGAAGTGCATCTTCATAACACCCTTTGGGATACTATTGGGCCATGTAGTATGCAAACAAGGTTTTCTAGTAGTTCTTTCCAATATTGTAGTAATTGTTAATCTACCACCACCAAAATCAGTACGCTAGATGAGAGAAACATTGGGACACATAGGATACTACTAGAAATTCATAAAAGGATGTGTGCAGATCACTACGCCAATGGAGAAATTATTGAGAAAATATAACAACTTTCAGTGGAATGAGGATTGTCAGGGAGGATTGGACACTCTAAAAGAGAAGATTGTAACTGCACCAATACTAGTATTCCCGGATTGGGAAAAGACATTCCATGTGCATGTAGACACATTAGACATAGCACTTGGAGCTATTCTAGCACATCCAGTAGTAGGGGAATTGGACCATCCTATAGCATTTGCTAGCAGAAAACTATCGGATTCGGAAAAAAATTACAATACCACAGAGAGAGAAGGCTTAGCTGTGGTCTATGTGCTTCAAAAGTTCATACATTACTTATTGGGAAAATATTTCAATATGTTTACAGACCATTCAACTCTCAAATACCTCGTCAACAAGCCAGTGTTGGGGGGAATAATTTTTAGATGGTTATTGTTGTTCCAGGAATTTGACTTCGAAGTGATAGTGAAACCAAGGAAGTTGAATGCAGGGCCTGATCACCTGTCAAGGATCACTAATGGAGAGGAACCTACGAATCTAGAGGAAAAATTTCTCGATGCACAGTCATTTTTAGTTCAAGTAGTTGATGAATATTTTACAGACATCATTAAATACTTGAGTACAGGGACTGTGCCACAAGAATTCAACATTGCACAAAAGAAAAATCTAGTAGTCAGAGCTCCAGAATATCAATTGATTGCAAGACACTTATACAATATGGGTGCAGACAACATCTTGAGAGTATATGTATTAGAACATGAAATACCTAGGATTTTAGTAGAGGCCCATGAGGGAATTGCAGGATGACATTATGCAGGCAAATTTACCGCGCAGAAGGTATTGCGAGCAGGACTATGGTGGCCAATTGTTCATAGAGACTCAAAGGACTATTTCCATAAATGTGATGTGTGTCAGAGGGTTGGTAAACCTAATAGACGAGATGAGATTCCATTAAGGCCACAAGTAACCTTGCAGGTATTCACCAAATGGGAAATCGACCTTGTGGGACCAATTAACCCACCAACAAAAAGGTCAGGAGCGAGGTATATTATTACTATGAAAAAATACTTAACAAGATGGGGAGAAGCAACACCAGTAAAACATTGCAGCGTAAAGACAACAACACAGTTCCTTTTTGAGCAAGTGATCACTACATTTGGGTGCCCAAGGATTTTGATGAGTGACTAAGGCACTCACTTCATTAACAACACTATTAAATATATGACTCGGGAGTTCAAAGTTTATCATCAAACGAGTACACCATATCATCCTCAAGAAAATGGAACAATGGAAGATTTTAATAAGATCCTAGAGAATGCACTGAAAAATATTTGCAACGTCAACAAGGACAATTGGGACTTGAAGATACGAATAGTATTGTGGGCATACATGACCACATGTAAAAAATTGACAAGGAAGACACCATTCATATTGGGGTATGGACAAGAAGCAATGTTTCCATTAGAATTTTTGGTACCTAGTCTGCACGTAGCAACAATTACCAACATGACAGAGTGAGGCGCAACACAAGAAAGGATAAGACATATGATGTTCATGGAAGAAGATAGGATTCTAGTAGGGTTTCACCAAGAGGTACAGAAAGCAAGGGGAAAATATTGGCATGGTAGACATATCAAGAGGAAAATTTTCAAGGAGGGAGACCTAGTCTTGGTGTACAATAGTAAATCTCTTCAACACCCAGGAAAACTCATAATGCATTAGTTGGGACCATATAAAGTAAAGACTATCATAGATGGGGGAGATGTAAATTTGAAGGATTTGGGAGGAACATAACTTAGGGTAATGATCAATGGGATTCCATTGAAGCTGTATAGGGACAGTCGACCTCCTAGTAGTTAGAAAAAAAAAATGCACTAGACAATAAAGGACTGCACACAACAACATGAGGGTATAGTAGAAGATGTCACCAACCAACTAGACGCATATATAGAAGATATAACAATGGATTTTGGAACCTCAAGTTAGCCATCATAACAAAAGGGAAAGAAACCAGTAGCAATATCACCGCACAGGCAGGCTGCAACAACCATAGTCTTACCGTGCATTCTAGAAGGGGTGTGTATCATGGCTAACCTATTAGGATGCATGGAAAACTTACAGTACTCAGACCATGATGTGACTGACATGGAAAAGATCCCTAATTTTACAAAGCAATTTTACCTAGATAGCGTGGGTATAGGACACTTCGATGATCCAATTTTCCAACCAAAATAGTGGGCAACTCGACTGGCCAACATCAAGATTCTAAACCTACTAGATATATCGCACTTTGGAAGGGGCCATGATGTAAATAACTCCATCAATCAGCTGATGGAAGTTCCCCACGGAGGGTACCTATGGGTGGAAGAGCCTATCTCGATAGACGTAGAGCTCATTGTGTTTATCACAGGGTTGCCATCTCAGGGGGAGAGTCATGCATAGTTCCTCGATGACAAGACAAAGGATAAGGCATTGGAGAAGTAAATTAAGAAGACGTATGGCACATAAAGATATTCATGCATAATCATCATCAAGCACATCAATGACGCAAAAACAAGGATGGCCACCAAACTCATGGCATGCAAGTTGCTAAGGAAGTGTCACAAGGAGGAAGTCTGTACTGGATCGTTGCAGTTGTAGCACAGTGCATGGAGGGAAATATGCTTAGTTGGGCCTCATACTTGTTAAATATGTTCCTTAAGGATTACAAAGACGCATAGGACCTGGGGACAAAGTTCCACTACTCTTAGATACTCATCCTGATCGCCTTGGTCAGATGGAGGGAGCCTAAATATACATAATTTTGTGAGAGAACCACTCATTTCCTCACAACGCGGTACATATTGTTGGGGATCACTTCAGACTCCAAAACCATAAGTGAAAATGCAGGCATGTTCATAGGGTATTACAACGACATGCTAGAAATCATTGCAAACACTTGGCGGATTATGCTAGAAGTGGTCGCATAATATCGAGACATTTCCAACTTCAAAGAGACCAGGAATATAGTATGGATCCAAGCATGAAATGATCTCGAGAAGGAATGGCTACAATTGCGATACTACGTCAAAGAAGAGGACGTAGAGATGGCCATCAAGGATTGGCAAGATGACTAGAGAGTTCTAGCTTTGATTCAAGATATTTCCATGGATAATGAGGTTGATGTAGGGAAATAACAACCACCTTCTAAAGATAAAATGATGCCCAAGAAGCTAAAGCCAGGTCAGAAGCTGACACACAAAAAGAAATGGGTTGTGCCAAAGAAAGGTACCCAAACAAGGAAAAAGGACACCACCAAGGAATTAGAGGAACATGAAAAAGAGGTTGAGAAAACATAGGGGACCACATTGAGTGCTACGCAACAGGAACAAGGCCAGACGAAGAGGTCGATTGTACACACTAGGGTGCGTGCAAGAATTCCAAGGCACACAAAATGCCACTGGAGTATACAATCACCGAGGACGATGCAAACCTCATGGCTGAAAGAGTCCACGACTGGGCAGTTGAGGAATTTGAAGACACCCAACATCAAAGGGACTAGATCCAAGATCAGTTGGCCGACATGAGGCAACTCCTCGAGCATATCAAAGAAACGCAGAGGGCGGGAAGATGAATAATGTCAATTCCCACAACATTAGAAGCATGAGCCAAGCTCTTTCCCAATGAATAGGATATGATCCAAACAATAACACAAGTGAGCTCGGATTTTCATGTTACACCTAGCATGTTGTGCATGGATGATATTGTAGGCCAGACATCCTTGAAAGATATGGTGCAGATACAATTGGTAATGGGCCAGATACCAACGAAGGAACTATATAAACTACAAGTTAGTGTCATGCAAGAGGTACAATTGCGCGCATGCACAGATGCATCAGAGTTGCAACACAAGAAGGATAACAGAGAAGAGTTGGAGTTGGTGCTCAAGCAAGTTAAGCTCGAGACCAAAGACAAGAAAGATTCTGTGGATAGGCTTGAGTAGGGATTGGATGTAGCCTATGAAATAATTCCAAAGAGCACGCAAATAACAGATCCCATGACGACGCAAAAAATTGATTAGATTGTGCAAATAATCGATCAATACAGGAAGTAGATCGAGAAACTCTGGGAGAAACTCATCCCTACCACTCCCCCAAAGGTGAAGGAACAAAGGAAATAGGAAGCAAAAGGGCAGATGGAGGAAATGGAATGACAAGTTAGTGCAATTGTTGACTTGTTAGATAGAGAAACACAACTATGGACAAAAAAGGAGGAGGATCAACAGGTCCAGAAGTGGGACCAAGAAGAGGAAAAGATAAGCACATCTATCCAGAACCTCAAGCATGTGCAGAAGATGATGAAGATCACTAAGCGCCTCAAAGGAGTACAAGACATGAAGAAACTGCAAGCATAGCTCATAGCTGCACAGACACAGAAGAAGGATCGACAAGCTCAAATGGAATCTCTCCAAGAGCTAGCAATAGAAGTCATTGCGCAAGCAGAAGAGGCAAAGAAGAACATGGTGCAAAATCAGGCAGAGTGTGTAGAGATAATCAACGAAGGGATTACAGCACAAGTATTGGACACGCTCAGAGAAAAGACCACACAGGCTCAAACATAAGCAAGGGATCTCACAGACAAGTTCCATACTCTTGCAAGATCTGTTGAAGAAGCACACAAAGCTTAGGTGGCTCAAGACGAGCCAAATGTCAGTGTTGGGGGATTGTTGGATGTAGACCCAGTCAAGGGAAAATGATATTTTTGGGAAGATAAGCATGAAAGAAATAAAGGACATCTAGAAGGAAAAGTAGCATGTTAGAGGGAAGCATGCAAGGAAGAGCTAACGATGCTAGGGTTATGGTTTTTACAATGTATTGTAATGGTTGATGATCCAAGGATATAAACAAGTAGTACTTAGAGGATAAGAAAGAGAGGACAGTGTGGAAGAAAAGAGAGAAGAGGACGAGAGGATGAGGGATGGCAGAGAGTTGTAAGAACCATACTATTCAGTAAGATAGTGAGCTAGAGAAGCAGTAAGCAACTCGATCCCGAGGGTTAGATCACAGGCTAAGGAGCTTGGTATGATCTAGTCAGCCTCAAAGGGATCGAGGAGCCTGTTGAGAGTGTAATATCTAAGATTGTAAACACACATGGCGTGACATATTATTGAACCATAATAAAGATCTTGAGAGACAAATCTTTGTGGACATAGCCTAGGATGGGGTGAACCACAGTAACACCTGTGTTATGATATTGAATGTATGTGTCTCTAGTATTATTAAGCGTTGAATGTTAGATAAATGAATGAAGTAACCAGTTAGATATGATATTTCACATGCATAAATAGAATGACTACTAGAATAAATGTTAGACTGAGTAACTAAATATTACAGAGTACAACCACAGATCTCCACTCATTCCCAAGTTGTAAACACCTGAGTATTGCAACCACCCATAGATCTATCTCGGGTGAGACTGCACAATACGCTTTGTGTGTTGTGTTGCCTTCTGGTTTACCAGAGGGACCGATAGTTTTAGAGGGATTGGGACCTTATAAATCCGAACCTGGGTCAATCTAGGACTATAAGGTAGGATCAAGATAAATAAATGATAAAATAGACTAACCAGAAGAATAGAAGAACCAACAGAGCCTCCACTTGTATCATGTCCATGTCATCTTGGAAATATATTGGCTCTCCAAATATTGATCCATCTAACACCATGCTCAAGGAATTTTATGGACATATGTTTTGGTATCATGAGATCCTTACTTAATTTCCCATAGAGTTAGGTGGTAAGACTATTTTAGTGGAAGTTGAAGTGGTCAATGTGCCTCTAAAATAAAACCTTCTATTTGGGCATACTTGGTTTTATGAGATGATGGTTGTAGTCTTGTTGGTATTTAGAGTCCTTCATGTTCCTCATCAAGGGTGAATTGTGACAATTGATAAACTTTCCTACTGCACACTCCACCTTAGGACCAACATGGGCTCTAATGTTCCCTTTGTCAGTGATTCTAAGAGTGCATGTCAAAGTGTAGCAAAGGGGATGTTCAAATATTCCTCCTTGATGGGTACATTTATGCTTACCATGCCACCTCATTCTCAAAATGTGTCTCCTATAAATCTAATCTCTTTTATTACTAGTGGATCCCTCATATCTCCTAATCCCTAGGTGGTACTAAGTCCCATATAAGGAGAGTCTTACAGAGCTCAAATGCCACTCACAAGGGTTGAGATTTCTATTATGAAATCCAACCCACATCTGTTGACCCTTATTTGAATCTCCAACAAGATGTGGATTTCGATCAATATTCTAGGCCTACATGAGCCGCCACTCCTCCCGCTTCACATGACTTCCTTGATATTGATATACCTTTGAATTAGGCCATTATGGAAGCCATGGATTTAGTTGACAAGCCATGAGATGACATGCACCATAATCATGTCATTTATTCTCAATTTGGAATGGATGGAGGATGACATTAAAAGCATGGTTTCTACTGATGATGTTAAGTGGAACCAATATCCCATTATGACACATGATGTTCTTTCAAAAGGGTACTTGGAAAACATCTCGAAGACCATACCCATTTAAATTTTTAGTGAAGCAAGGTGTCATGGAACACATCCTCATAGGTGCAGATTGTTCCCCTCGGGAGATTGAACTTTATACTATCATATTCAAATCATTTTGTCACAAATTTGCTTGGTCATATGAATAAATTCCTAGTATTGACCCCCAGATTGTTAAACATGAGATTAAAACATATGACATAACAGAGATTGTTTGGGAAAAGATCCAACCAGTAAACCAAAAAAAAATTATTTCCATCAAGGTGGAGATTGAAATATTCTTCATGTTGACTTTATATATCAAATCCCATTCACTGAATGAGCATCCAATCTCATTCTAGTAGCTAAGAAACAAATAATAATCAAGGTTTGTGTTAGGTGATTTATATGTACTAAAAGAAACACTAAACTACCCTCAATTAAATTGTCAACTCGGGGTAAGTAAACTTAGAGTTGTAGAAAAATATATGCCAAAGGTAAAAGGTTGGTAGGAGTATAGTCTAACTAAGGAAAGTAGCTATCTAAGGATAATCTACTCAAACAAACCTATCTAATGAGAAAACCCTACTAAGCAAAATTAAACTAGGTAACCTAAGTACTTTTGGGCCAAGGATCGATTGATGGTTCCTAAGAAAGCGAGTAAAACCCTATGTAAAGCAAACTAGTTCAACAATAAGCAAAACCAAACCACTAAGCATAATAAGCAAATGACAAAAGCAAACTTCTTTAACTTTCCAACCTACATCCAATGAGAAACTACCCTATAAAAGCAAATAAATAAGAAAGTAAGCAAAAGCACCTATCTAACCTATTAAAGAAAATAGACAAGTAAGCAAAGACACCTAACTAACCTACTAAAGCAAAAGACAAGTAAGCAAAGGCAACTAACTAACCTACGAAAGCAAAAGACAAATAAGCAAAGGCAA
>ML781361.1:932796-989437 GCA_009831015.1 Picea engelmannii | reverse complement strand
ATTGCTTCTTAATATGCCTTAAGAACAAGAAGATGAAAATCTTTGCAAAAACATGGCTAACTACAACAAGTCATTATTCATTTGATGCTTAGCAAACAACAAGGTCCAAGTGTAACAATGTTTTTGAAGAAAATCCTTCTTTTCTATTTCCTTGGAATTGTCTACCCTTGGTGATATAAATACCTACAAAGATCTCTAAAATAGTTTTCAAAATCCACACTCTAAAATATAATAAACTAAGGAGATCAATGAGATCAAGTCATAGGAACATGTATCTCATAGTTGTTTTATTAAAAGAAAATGTAAAATGAGGCTGCATTAGAATTCTAAGCTAAACTAACAACATGCAACTTTTATTTACTATCCTACCCTACCTAAAAAGAAAGGGAAAATCTTTATTCAAGTGTAAGAACTCTTCCAATGTAACCATGTGCGGAGCAAGATAAGAAACATACTCATATCCATATATGAAAAAGTTACCGCAGTGATTACCTGGATATGAAGAACCAAGCAACCTACTTGTTTTGGCATCAGAAGGTGTTGAAGAAGAGAATAGTATTGTGGCTTGATGACCTCTTGAAACCAAATTTCAATGTAATATTGATGGTAATCAACAATAATTTCTATTCTCTCCTTCATCATGCTATGTAGATCCTCTTCTTCTCGATGATTGATTTTTGAAGTACATGAAGGATCTGCTAAGATGGATGTTGAGAACTCCTCAATCTTAGGTCTTAATGATTGCTCTCTATTGGATGTAGTCCATAATTTTTCAGCTTCCTTCGCATTTTGGCAAGGAAAATCATTTTGTAGCTCATAGGACCTTGACTCTTCTAAAATTTCCGGAGAGGTAGACAAATTCTTGGTTGCTGCCAAAATATGTTCTTCTTGAAAAGAAGAAATCTCGGCTGCTGCTAGGATTTGAGAAAGTTCCCTCAAGATAATGGTTGCTTCTGAGTTCATCTTGCCATTTGATAAAACTTGGTTCACACAGAGATGATGTCCAAAAAGTTAGGATCTCCTGATGGTGGTGTAAAAGAAAAGGTTGTATTTTTTGGTTTTGTGGAAGGCCCGAGTGGTCTTGCCTCCTATCCCAATACTACTACTGCTTCAATTTTTTGTTTTATAGTTCTCCCTGTTTTAGTCTCTTTTAGAGACTGCTTTATCTCTTTGGGTTGAGCTAGCTCCTATTTTTTGGTATTGGTTTGCGGAGCTTAAGAGTGGAATGTTCCTTCCCCCAAAGAGATCGGAGGGAACCTTGTCTGAAAGGTCTGATTTAGATTTAATGTATCTACCTTGTGGGTCTCTATGCCTATTCAGAAAAACAAATCAAAAACAAAAGAAAAAACTACCATTTGGTTTCTAGGTCTATTCATGAAAGAAAAAAGAAAAAAAACTACCATTGGGTTTGGGGGAACCTGCTATAGAAGATGTGCAGGTTCTTACCTCTCATCTTAAAGTTCCCCTGCCACCAAGATAATTCTAAGGTCTCAGGATGATCTATTTCCTAACTTCTTCTTGCCTTGAGACAACTCCTCGACAACGGTGCCAAAATGTTAGGTGATTTATATGTACTAAAAAAGACACTAAACTACCCTCAATTAAATTGTCAACCCGAGGTAAGTAAACTTAGAGTTGTAGAAAAATATATGCCAAAGGTAAAAGGTTGGTAGGAGTATAGTCTAACTAAGGAAAGCAACTATCTAAGGCTAATCTACTCAAGCAAGCCTATCTATTGAGAAAACCCTACTAAGCAAAATGAAACTAGGTAACCTAAGTACTTTTGGGCCAAGGATCGATGGATGGTTCCTAAGAAAGTGAGTAAAACCCTATGTAAAGCAAACTAGTTCAACAATAAGCAAAACAAACCACTAAGCATAATAAGCAAGTGATAAAAGCAAACTTATTTAACTTGCCAACCTACATCAAATGAGCAACTACCCTATGAAAGCAAATAAATAAGCAAGTAAGCAAAAGCACCTATCTAACCTATTAAAGAAAATAGACAAGTAAGCAAAGACACCTAACTAACCTACTAAAGCAAAAGACAAGTAAGCAAAGGCAACTAACTAACCTACGAAAGCAAAAGACAAATAAGCAAAGGCAACTAACTACTACAAGCAAAACTTCTCATTGAACAACTATCTAGCCTAAGAGGCAAGTGAACTAAATGCCTAATGCAAAACTATTCTAATGCGTGAAAGGAAATCTAAATTCTCAATGCAATGCATGAAAGGAAATCTATTCTACTCAAAGAAACAAAGGAAACTATCTCTTCTATGAAAACAAGAAATTGTTTTCTAATCTATGAAATTCAAATGCATTCTATACTAATATAAGCAAACTTATGCTATACTAAATTCAGTCATTAACCACAACTTGAAATTGCAATCTAAATCTAAGAAAGAAATTGCATAACATAAACTAAACTAGCTCTATCTTAATAATTCAAATTGCAAAAAGGAAAAATACTCATAAATAGGATTTAAAGACTATTTCAGCATATGACAAGAAAGAAAATAAGCAACCAAATGACGAATTAAATAAATAAAACTAAATGGCAACTAGATCAACAAACTAGAATTGAAAACTAAAGACTAATGACTATCCATCCACCGAAACCTCATTAAAGAAAACATAAACTCAAATTTATGTTCTATTCTATCTCAAACTATGTTTTAAACTAGATTCTACAATTATAAATCAAAGCATAATCTAACATATAAATGCATGTGGGGTTAGTGTATGAGTTTGCAAACTCGTTCCTAATTATAAAATCAATGCATATTAACAAAAAGCCTCCATACTAACCTGCAAAAGAAAATTAAAATAGTTAAACTACAACAACAAATTAAAGAAATGAAGGAACAATTCATGTATAGGAAATAAAGAGACATCTAAGCTATGAAATGCATAAATAACATAGAGAACAGTTACTAGACTACTAGTGGGCCCCCCAGAAAGTTGTGGTCACCACTCAAACGCACACCACAAGCTCAGCAAAATGATTTCACCACTAAAACTTGAAAAACACAGTCTTATACAATTCTGGCAATTGAAAAATACAACAACAAAAGAAAACGTTTTTATCTCTATCCTCTACTTTTTGTACTGCTCCTTAGCTATTGTATGACCACCACAGTGGTATTTATAAGATTTACAGACCAAGTGGTCGACCACAGGAGGTTCGAACCACTTCTAAAATTTGTAAATTTCAATAATGGTGCCCTATCTGCCGAAACTGAGTGAGCCAATAATCGCCTTCTTTGGACAACTGAAATCGAGTTGTCTTGAGCTTAGTAGCTGGAGGGGGAAATCATGAAGAAAACCCATGTGCCCAATTTTTCCATCACTAGCCGCCAATGCCATAACCGCCAACTCACCTTGCTTTTTTGTGCAATACTGGGTGCCGGAACGAGTGTTGGAACAAGTGTCAGATCAAGTGTCAGAACTAAGAACCATGAACTGCTCTTAATCTGTTCACAATTTCAGGAAACGGCTCGCTTGGGACCTAATTGGGCATACTGCGCACAAAACCCATGTGCGGAATTTTTCATATTCGACTTCATCCTCCCAAAAATTAATGTTTAAGTTTGTTTCCTGTAATAGTGTCGGATGAAGTACTAGACAGAGTGTTGGATGGAAAAACGCCTTGTGATTCTACCCTATAACACCAAAAAAACACGAATTAACTCTTGGAAATCATAGAACATGATGAATTACACTTGATTTAATCATTAAACATGAATTACATGTACCTTATGCCGATCATACCATTTTATCATCAAATTCTCCAAAAAGATCCTTCAAAAAGATGAAAAACACATATATACATATGGAAAAAGTGTATAATAACCGTCATGAAAATGATCATATCTCGGGCCCGACAGTTTGCGTTGATTATAGGGATTTAAACAAGGATTTTCCTAAGGATAGTTATCCTACCCCATTCATTGATCATATTATCAATGACTATGCTCAAAGTTAGATCTTCTTTTTCATGGATGGTTTCTCTAGCTATAATCAGATTCAAATCAAACTAGAAGATCAATACAAGATTGCCTTCATTTTTTCCTGGGGTACATTCGCTAATCGAAAATTTCCATTTGGCCTTAAAAATGTTGAGGCTACTTTCCAGTAGGCCATTTCACATTCTTTTCATGAAATCAAACACATCTTAGAGGCATACTTAGATGATTTAGTTTCTTGGTCTAAGTGGCGTGAGGATCATCCTATTCACCTACATACCATATTTTCTCGATGTCATTACTATAATATATGATTGAACCTACAAAAGTGCATATTTTTCATGATTTATGGGCGATTAATAGGCTTCATCATGTCTAAGTATGGGATAATGGTTGATCCCTTGAAGTTTGACGTGATTCTTCAATTGCCTCCTCCTTGTACCATCAACTAGCTTTAAAGTTTGCAAGGGAAGGAATTTTTTTGGGTGTAGGTTCATCATTAATTATGTAGAGATAAAAAAAGGATTTATGCACTTGTTGAAGAAAGGTGTGCCTTTTTGATGCAACCCCCCCTTTATATCCTAAAGGTTATGCGACCTCCCGGTCAAGGATCTTCAACTTCGAGCCAAATTGGCTCTATGAGACCTTGATGGTCTCACTTACGAACTACCACAGGTCCTTTCGGTCCTCTGTTGCAGGTTATATGGCACCCACGACCTCCTTCTTTGTGCGACTGAACCCTCATGTTTCAGGTGCAAGCTCTTTTTATGTTAGCCCCCTATTGCATGTGACCTCGGGTTACGTCCTTGCATAAGAGAATGACTGCGAGTGTGTCCAAGAGTGGTTTGGGATCAACCTTCTTTCTCCCCGCAATTTACCTCCAGTTTCCACGTACCTCTTCACCGATACTGTGGTTTCGATTGTGGCCCACCCTCAAAATTTTAACGTCCGAGCGCTTTCTGGCCCCACAATCGAGCATGACCATCGATCTTACAATCTTGACGATGCTTCTGGACTGACAGATGAGATCTACCTCTTCCAAACCAATGATTCATATCTAATTCTCCTGAATTGGGCGGTTGATATTTACTTCGGGTCTTTACTTGGAGCCCATGGATTTATGCCACCTGCCCTCTGGATTGGATGATTGACGTTTACTTCGAGTATTTCTCCAGGATCCATATATTCGTGCCACATGTTCACATATGATGGTTGAGATCTACTTTGGACGATCCAACGCTTGAGATTTCCTTCGGACGATCAAACGGTTGAGATTTACTTCGGACGATCGGACGGTCCCAAATTACTTCAGGACTTTGAAACTTTGGAAAGTCCCCTCTCTTGTGTGTGATAAATGATAAGGTTCACGCACATTGATTTGATCGGATGGTTGTTGGTCCTTTGAATCGGTGATCCAACGGCCACTGTCGCTCTCCCTCCTGAGATTTTGACATCCTCTAACTTAGAATAATTTATAATTATCTAAAGGTATTAACCTTTGTGCCTCCTGCAAGTCTGTCTCTTGGACCTCAAATAAACTTATGAAAAGTGTTATCTCTCATGAGCTTGGTCTTCGTGAAGATTTCGACTTCCCGTGTGCTCCTTGCGTTTCACAGATTTTGATAAACTCGGATCCAAATAATTTCTTGAAAAGAAATTCTTCTTGCCCTCCTGGCGTTCTCATTTTTCTCAATGCACACCTTGCAAAGCTCCTCCTTACAGAATGTTTAGTAACTCTATCTCTCTCTCTTTGAACCCAACACAAAGTTCTTCCTGTGCACTCCTTTCACTTCTGTTGGTGAAGATTCAACGATATCTCTCCTGAGATTCTTTGAGGTTAACTCACCTCTGTCAAGACACTCCTTGCGGACTATGTGCACTCCTTGCACTCAAAACTCTCCTGAGAGAAACAATTGAAATGTATACCAACATATCACATTTTTGTACATTCATTTATGGAAACAATAATAACAGGAAATTTGCAAGCAATAACAACATCCACACATTAGATCAATTTTCCTCTGTTATATTCATTCAAAATAAAAATTGCTACAGATTTAATCAAACAACAAATAAAAACTTATAAATATCCTACTAAATCGCAGCAGCCTCATTTGGGCATACAAAACCTCTATTTATTTTAGAGGGTCCTTAGGGTTCACCTCAACTACTCGTCTACTCGAAACAAAAACCTAACTGCTACCTAATTTCCGTTACATTCAAGGCTAGGAGTGAAACTCCCAGATCACTCATGATCTTCATCTTCCAAGCGCTTGATCTACTTCCATTTTTCCAATCAGCTCCAAAATATTCACAGTAACTCCCAGTGTTTCAAATTCCGAAATGATCCCCAAGAGATGAGTTGTCCTACTACGTGTGCTCCCTGACGATGATCCTGCATCATACTCCCCTGGACAAAAATTTATGGACTCTTGTCCATGAGATCCTGCATCGACTTTCCATGCTTTTGGATATCAACTTCATTTTCCCAACTGACATCTTCTATTAGGTGTCCCTTCCACTTGACCAGATATTCAAGATGGGTCTTCCTCCTAGTCTTCTTGCTAATCCTCTGATCAATGATCTTCTACATCTGTGGTTTTTCTTCTATAGGAATTTGTTTCTCCCACTGAATATTCTCTTGAACTTCTGATCCCTCTGATTCATATTCCCTATAAGGGTACGGGCCTGAAACGTTGAGTATGGTTGATATGCCTACATCATCCGGAAGCTCAATCTCATAGGCGTTTGCACCAAACTTCCTTAATATCTTACATGGCCCTATCTTCTTCATCTTAAACTTGTTATATGTTCCCCTAGGGAACCTTTCTTTCTTGAGATGTGCCAGAACCTGATCTCCTACTTCAAATTGAAGTTCTCTATGATGTTGATCAACTTTGCACTTGTGTTCTTGGTTAGAGCTCTGCAACTGTCCTCTGATCTAGTTATGGATCTTTTGCATTTCTGCAACAAAATATTCTATTCCAACACTCCTGGTCTCAATCTATTCCAAGTATCTCAACTCAGATACTCCCCTGGGTTTCATTCCATACAATATTTAGAATGGGCTCTTTCCAGTGCTCCTGTTGGGTGAGTCATTGTATGCAAATTCTGCTTGTGGTAGAATCTGATCCCACTGATTATGATGCTCAGTGACTAGACTCCTCAATAAGTTTCCCAAACTTTTGTTTACCACCTCAGTCTGCCCATCTGTCTGAGGGTGATAAGTTGAGCTGAAGGAAAATTATGTCCCCAATTTCTTCCACAGTGTTCTCCAAAAATTACCAACAAATTTAGTGTCTCTGTCCGAGACAATGCTTCTGGGTAGTCGGTGAAGTCTCACAACTTCCTTAAAAAACATATTTGCAACATGTGTTGCATCATTGCTCTTCTGACATGGGATAAAGTGTGCCATATTTGAAAACCTATCCACCACCATGAATATGGAATCACACCCTCTTTGCGTTCTTGGCAGTCCCAACACAAAATCCATGCTTATTGCATCCCAAGGCCTCTTCGGTATTGGCAATGGTTGATAAAATCCAGTGTTCTGTCTTTTTCCTTTTGCATGTTGGCAGATTTTGCATCTGTTCACAAACTTTACCACTTCTTTTCTCATACCTGGCCAATAGTATGAACTGCTCAACTGTGAAAATGTCTTATCATGGCTGAAATGTCCAGCCAATCCCCCACTATGCTTTTAATTCAAAAGGTTATCCCTCATTGAGAATTTTGGTATGCACAATTGATTTCCTTTGAACAAAAATCCATCTTGAATCATATACTCTGTCCACTGGTGCCTGTCTCTCAACACAGGATTCACACATGCGTCGTATGCTTCCTTGAAGTCTGGATCATCATGATACATATCGTTAAGGTGTTCAAACCCCAAGGTCTTCACCTGAAACTCCTGCAGAATCAAACATCTCTTGCTCAATGCATCAACAACTTTGTTAGCATTACCAACAATATGTTTTATGACAAAAGGGAAATTCTGCATAAATTCAATCCACTTTGCATGCCTCTGATTCAATTTTTCCTGTCTGGTTATGAATTGTAAATCTTGGTTCTCGTTATACAAGACAAATTCCTATGGAACAAGGTAATGTATCCATTTCTTCAAGGCTTGCATTATGGCATAAAACTCCTTATCACATGTGGAGTATTTTCTCTTGGTCTCATTTAGCTTCTCATTGAAATAGGCAACTAGTCTATTATCCTGGCTCAAAATTGCTCCAATTGCAACTTGAATTGCATCACATATCACTTGAAATGCCTTTCCAAAATTTGGAAATATCAGAATTGGTCGCTCTGTTATTTTCTCCTTTAGTATATCGAAGATCCTCTTAGCCTCCTATGTCCATTTAAAAGACTTGTGCTTCTTCTTCACTGTATCCATCATTGGTGCACAAATTCCACTGAAATCTCTGATGAACTTCCTATAGAAACTTGCTAATCCATGGAAGCTTCTTATCTCAACCATACTCCTTGGGAATGACCATTCTTTGATTGCTTTCACCTTCCCTGGATCCATCTGCAGTTCATTTGAAGAGATCACAAAACCCAAGTAAATGAGTTATGTCTTCATAAAAGAGGACTTCCTAAAATTTATCAACATCTTCTCCTACTGTAGTCTCCTCATCACTAGTCTCAAGTGTCTCAAATGATCCTCTTTATTCCTACTAAACATCAGTGTATCATCTAGATACACAACCACAAACTTGCCAATGAAATATTTCAATATTTCATTCATCAAACTCATAAAAGTACTCAGGTCATTTGTTAAGCCAAATGGCATAACAAGCCACTCATACAAACCTTCATTTGTATTAAAGGCTATTTTCCACTCATCACCTTCTCTCATCCTTATATGGTGATATCCACTTTTCAAATCTATCTTAGAAAATAAATTTTCTCCACTTAAACAATCCATTAAGTCATCCATTCTTGGCAAAGGAAATCTATACATGATGGTGATGTTTTTAATGGCTCTTGAGTTTGTACACATTATCCATCCTCCATCCTTCTTTGGACTCAACACAGTTGGTACTGCGCATAGACTCAAGCTCTCTCTGACCAAACCCTTGTCTAACAATTCCTGGACTTGGTTCTTACCTCCTCATTCTCTCGAGGTGTTAGTCTATATGTTTCTTTGTTTGGAAAACTTGGTCTTGGTATCAAATCAATATGATGGATGATACTTTTGATGGGTGGCAATGAGTTAGGCAGCTCATCCACCACTATGTCGGCGAAATTATGCAACAATTCCTGAACTTCTTTAGGAAAATCATCCATCGAAGTACGTGTAAGGATAACTCTGGGTTTCCTCACCATATCAAACTACATCTCCTATTATTTCTTAACTTCTTTCAGGAGTTCCTTCCCACTCATGATAAGTATGCTTGTGTTGGCTTCCTCTTTCACTTTCTTCTCCTCTATCGATAGCAACATGTGTGTCATACCATTGTTCTTCAAGGTGTATGTATTCTTCCTCCCATCATGAATGACATTCCTGTCAAACTGCCATGGTATTCACAATAAAATATGGCATACATCCATGGGAATTGCATCACATAGAATTTCATCTCTACATCCTCCTATCTTAAATTCAACCAAGCATTGTTTAGTAACCATTATTTGTTGTTCTTTCTGCAACCATGAGATTGTGTATGGCTTTGGATGTGTAGTTGTGTCCAACTCCAATTTCTCCACCATATCTGTGGATACTAAGTTATCAGTGCTCCCATTGTCAATTATCACCTTGCATACTCTGTCTTTAGTCTTGCAAGTTGTCCTAAAGAGACTGTTCCTCTACACTGGCTTTTCAACTTCTGCCTCTGGTTTTAAGAGAACCTTTCTCAACATTAGGGATGTTCCATCCTCTACTCCTTCTTCTTCAACATTCCTTGCCTGTTCTTCTGAAATGTGAGCTTCACCTCCTCCTTCTTTATTTTTCTCGAGACATTCCCAAGACACGTGCCCTGTCTTTCCACAAGCATAGCACCTTACTTCTCCTCAGCTTCTTCCTCTTCCTCTAGAAGAACTTCTTCCACCATATCTTCTTCCTCAAGAACTTCCTCCTCTTTCTGAGTGACTATGTGGTTTCTCAGTCTCGTATTTGGATTTATGTGCCTTGTCATGGGAAACTCCCTTGCCTTTGTTCAAGACTGGGCTTTTACCTCTGCCTCGTTGGCTTTGTTTTCTGGCCAACTTCTCCTCTTCCTTTAGTGAAAACTGATAAGAATCATCCACTATCCTTACTGATATCATGCTGACCTCATCCTGGATTTCATACCTCAGGCCATTTATATACCTAACAACATTTTCTTCATCTTTCTCTCTTTGTCCTGTTCTTATGTTTATCTTGTAGAACTCCTCTGTGTACTCCTTAACTGTCATACCCTTCTGCCTCAGGTTCTATAACTTCCTCAATAGATTGATCTGATAATATTTGGGCATGAATTTATCCTTCATCTTGGCTACCATTTTGTCCCAATTATTTATCTTTTGTTTTCCTTTTCTTCTCCTCTCAGCCTGCAGTTCATTCCACCACATTGCTGCATGCCCTTTTAGTCTAGTGACAACATGTCTCACCCTATTCTCCTCATCGACATCTTCATAGTAAAAATATTTTCCCATGGATCTTATCTGATCCAGCAGCTCTTCAACATCCAAATTTCCTTCATACATTAGGACCTCTATCTTGGCTCTGGCTCCCAATCTAACAACTTCTCTCAACAAGTGCTCTTCGACAACATTCTCTCCTACATCTTCTTTGACTTCTACTTCTTCACTCTCTGCATCACTGATGTCTCCAACATCAGGTGCTCTCCTCTACGCTTCCTCCATCGCCTCTAATCTTGCACGAAGCTCTCGCATTTCTCTTTCTACAACCCGATTGGCTAAAGGCATCTCCACTCGTCTCCTCGGTGGCATTGTGTTGACTTTTTTTCACACACAGAGTACAACTTTGAGTTCTTTTGTCTCCTCTCCTTTTCCAGCTATCTGCAAGAAAAATTCAGCTCTAATACCACTTGATGAACCCCCCCCTCTTTCTCTCCTAAGGGTTACGCGACCTCCTGGTCAAGGATATTCAACTACGAATCGAATTGGCTCTCTCAGACCTTGATGGTCTCACTTAAGAACTACCATGTGTCCTTTAGGTCCTCTATTGTAGGTACTATGGAACCCATGACCTCCTTCTTCACGTGACTGGACCCTTAGGTTTAAGGCATGATCTCTTTTCTCGTTAGCCCCCTGTCGCATGTGACCTTGGGCTACATCCTTGCGTAAGTGAACTATTGCAGGCACGTCCAAGAGTGGTTTGGGATAAACCTCCTTTCTCCCCGCAATTTACCTCCATTTTCCACGTACCTCTTCATCGATATCGTGGTTTCGATTGCGGCCCGCCCTCAAAATGTTAACATCTGGGCACTTTCTAGCCCCACAATCGAGCTTGACCATTGATCTTATGATCTTGACGGTGCTTCTGGACTGATGAGTGAGATCTGCCTCTTCCAAAACAACGATTTAGATATAATTCTCTCGAATCATCCGATTGATATTTACTTTGGGTCTTTACTCAGATCCCACGGATTTATGCCACCTGCCCTCTGGATCGAATGATTGACGTTTACTTCAGTTCTTTATTCGGGATCCACAGATTCATGCCACCTATTCTTCAAATCTGATGGTTGAGATCTACTTTGGATGATCCGATTCTTTATATTTCCTTCGTATGATCAGATGGTTGAGATTTAATTTGGACTGTCCAAAATTACTTCAGGACTTCGGAACTTTGGCAAGTCCCCTCTCTTGCATGTGCGAAATGCTAAGGCTCATGCACCTTGATTTGATCAGATGGTTGTTGGTCCTTTGAATCGGTGATCCGACGACCACTGTCGCTCTCCCTCCTGAGCTTTCGACTTCCTATGACTTAGAATAATTTCTAAGTATCCAAATGTCTCAACCTTTTCGCCTCCTGCGAGTCCATTTCTTGGACCTCGAATACACTTCTGAAAAGTGTTATCTCTCCTGAGCTTGGTATTCATGAATATTTCAACTTCCCATGTGCTCCTTGCATTTCATGGATTTCGAAAAACTCAAATCCAAAGGATTTCTTGAAAATAAATTCTTCTCGCCCTCTTGGAGTTCTCATTTTTCTCGATGCACACCTTGCAGAGCTCCTCCTTACAAAGTTATCAATAACTCTATCTCTCTCTCTCTGAAACCAAGACAGAGTTCTTTTTGTGAACTCTTTGAAGTTCTATTAGTGAAGATTCAATGGTATCTCTCCTGATCTTCTCTGAGATTAACTAACCTCTGTCAATGCACTCCTTGTGGACTATGTGCACTCCTTGCACTCGAAACTCTCCTGAGAGAAACAATTGAAACTTATACTAATATATCATAGTTTCATACATTCATTTATGGAAACAACAATAACAGGAAGTTTGGAAGCAATAACAACATCCACACATTGGATCAATTTTCCTCTGTTATATTCATTCAAAATAAAAATGGCTACAGCTTAATCAAAAAGCAACTAAAAACTCAGAAATCTCCTACTAACTCGCAATAGCCTCTTTTGGGCATAGAAAATCTCTATTTATCTTAGAGGGTCCTTAGGGTTCCCCCTAACTACTTGTCTACTTGAAACAAAAACCTAACTGCTACCTAAGTTCCGTTACATTCAAGGCTAGGAGTGAAACTCCCAGATCACTCATGATCATCAGCTTCCAAGAGCTTGATATTTTTCCATTTTTCCAATTAGCTCCAAAATATTCATAGTAACTCCCAAATATAGTTTCAGAAATGATCCCCAGGCGTTGATTTGTCCTACCATGTGTGCTCGCTGGCGATGCTCCTACATCACTTTTGTATGGGACAACCAAGCCCAATGATTATTTGATTCCTTGAAGAAGGCCTTGATTTCTGCCCCATTGTTGAGTCCTCTTGATTATGGTCGATAATGTTTTCTCTATATCGCAACCTCTAAATCCACCATTGTTATGGTGCTTGGCCAAGAGGACAATGCACAAAAATAACATGTGATATATTATCTTCGAAAAGGTCTTTTTGGTCCATAGATTTGATACTCACATTTTGAACAATTGGCCTTGGTAGTTGATTATGTTGTCTAACATTCACTGCATTACATACTCTTTTGTAAGACCACTGTCATATCGTACGCCAACCCAATGCAACATATCTTGAGTTGTCAAATTATTGGGGGAAAATAATTGAATTAGATTTTCATGTTACAATACTTTGACCTAGAGTTTGTAACTTCCAAATCCAAGAAGTCTTTAGCCTTCACTAAGTTGATTCTCGAACTTCCCTGAGTCAATGATGAACTCGTGGCTAATGATTCTTTTCCTGATGAGTCATTATTTATCATTGATGCATTTTTCCCTTGGTATGGGGATGTCATGTTATATCTCTAGACCCAATGTTTTCATCCTTAGTTATCCTACAGTGAGCATTGGTTCATATGATATCAGGCCAAACAATACCTCATTATTGATGACACTTCGTATCGTCAAGGGGTATATTGGATTTTATGTCTATGTCTTGTCCATGACAAAGATGAGTGAGTTTTGAATGATTTCCATGATGGATTATGTGGTCATCATCTCTCTAGGCTTTCCACTACCCATACGATATCGCACATAGGATAATTGTGGCCCATGGCCTTTAAGGATTGCATGAATGCGGTCCAAAAGTGTCACCCTTGTCAATTTTTTACTCATAAAATGAACACTCATCCTTCTTGATTACATATTGTGGTTTCCATTGGTCCCTCTGTTGAATGGGGGATTTACTTCATGAAATGTAAGCCTACCTTGGCTAATGGCCATGGTTACACCATCATGGCTATTGACTACTTCACTAAGTGGTTCGAGGTGTTGCCTATTGTTTCTAATGATGGCACCAAAATGAAATTATTCATGTTCAATCACATCATAGCATGTTTCGGTGTACCTAATACTATTGTGATAGAACATGGGTCCCATTTTCACAACAAAATGATGACCAAACTAGTTGTGAGGTTGGGTTTTCATCATGAGAACTCAACACCTTATTATCCTTAGTCGAATGGTTAGGTTGAATCCATTGATCGGGAACTAAAAACTATGATCTAGATGATGGTAGGGAAACACAAGAATAACTGGCATCTTATGTTAGTTTTGGAATTATGGGCCTACTAGACCTCAACTAAGATTGTCATTAGGTTTACATCGTTTCAACTAGTTTATTAAGTGGAGGTAGTCCTACCAACTGAATGTGAAATTTCGTCACTTAAACTAGTCGTAGCGCTCTTTCCAAATACTTCCGTCAAGGAAGAGAGTCTCCTGTATTTGGCCCATATTAATGAACAATGTCGAGAAGTTGCAATCACCAATGAGACTCATAAGAAGTGCATCAAATACCAATTGACAAAATGATTTGACCTCATGTCTTTGCGGAGGGTGACTTGGTTTTTGTTTATGATCATGACAATGATGAGTTAGGTCCAGGTAACTTTGAACCCCTTTGGCATTGTCTTTACATCGTGAGATGTGAGTTGCAAAAAGGGGCCCATAAGTTATTCAATTATGATGGAAATACAATCCTAGAGCCTCACAACATGCTATATCTAAAAAAGTATTATGCATACGTTGCATGGCCTCATGGTACTTTATATATAATTTATTTTATTTTGGTGTGCTGTGAAATTTTCTTTATGTGTTTATTTTTTCTCAGTTTGATGCTTATCATGCTTTATGCTTGATTTGCATATGTCAATGTCCACCTTGGTCTAATTAGGCTTCTTTGATGACACTAGACTTAGTACTCAAAACATTTGTTCCACCACCTAGGTTATTTTCTTTCCCACATACGAACTCACGAGTCATGCAACCAACAACATTGTGGAGTATAGTGTGGTCGTCAAGCTCTTGTATGAGGCTTTTCTCTCAAAATTTGCAAGTTAGTTGTTAGGTTGGATTCCCAGCTAGTGTTATCTCAGTTGAATCATATCTATCTTGTTAGAATTCCTCTATTACTTCGTAAATATCTAAGGGTTCATCTTCTTGAAAGGTATTTTGGGCATATTGATTACCATGATATTCCAAGAGGATCTAATGCATTGGTTGATTTGTTGGCTAATAATGTGTTAAATTGGCATTAGTCACATTAATTAATCATTACATTTAAAAAACATGCATGTACATATAAACGTGGGTTTCATTCACATAATTAGAACACCATAAATATGAACCAAAACACACACACACACACACACACACACACACACACACACACACACAAGAGTGTTTGTTACATCATCTAGTCTGAAACATTGTGTAGCATACAAAATTGGGTTGTATTTACCGTAATGATATAATATATGTCATGTGACTAATCCTATCATCCATAGTACAAAAAAATGGGATACTTTCATCTAGCATCTAGAGGCATATGTGTCTCATGGTAGCACACTAATTCATGGGCTACTCACCTCAACATACAAACAAAAGAGTGAGGCACATCAACTGCATGGCACTATAGTCTATAATGGAAATCCTCCATGTGCATCATGGGGACACCCATAGTCAATACCTCTAGGTTCCTCCACACCTCATGGAGGTTGCTATATATATGTGTGTGTGTGTGTGTGTGTGTGTGTGTGTGTGTGTGTGTGTGTGTGTGTGTGTGTGTGTCTGTGTGCGTGTGTGTGTGTGTACATATATACTATGATTTGTTCATTCCACCAGTCAAAGAAGTCATGTCCAAACCGAATCACCACTGTACCTCCCTCGGCTGGAGTCATGTAGTCAGTCCACTATACCATCTTGGGATCACTGGGACCTACAAATGGTGTGGAGAATTTGGGGACCTCATCGAAGGGATTCACTCTAGGAAAAATGATACCAAGATGGAACCATAGCCGAATTGTTTTTGTCAACTGTATAAAATTCAGACCCCAACCGGGTTTCAAGTCTCAATGAGACAACATATTTTAATGCCCAACCCGCATTGCATTTATAACTGCAAATTAGTTAGCAGAAAATTAAATGCTTATAAACTAAAACACATGAAGTCTATTACAACATTTAAAATCAGAAATAAACACACCCAAAAGTTTGCACACATATATTTTGGTCAAACTTAGACCCTTGAAAAACCCACAAGGGGAAAACCAGTGAGAGAGGGGAGGATTTTATTATTTTCAAAGTTCAGAGAAAAAATATTTTACAATAGAGATATTATCAACAAAAACTTCACAAACTTATCTCAAGTTTTTCCCAAGCATATTCCTTGAAACAAGTGCCAAACTCCTTGAAAAACATGCCTAGAAAATATGAACAGTACGACCCTCATTTTATATTCCTGTAGCTATATGGATGGTACGAAAATCACTTCATAAACTTGTGCCCAATAGTCACCTCGATTTTTGTGCAAGGAAATGTGTTATGGAAGCCTTGGAATGTGTGCCAATCTCCTCATAAATTTATCTGCTAGTCTCCCTCAATTTATATGCATACTAACATAAGTACACCCTCTAGAATTATGTATTGTACGACCTTTGAAATTTTGTCTACTCTTTTCCTCGGTTTGCATGCTATCTCTCAGCCTTGGAATGTATGTAGCAACAAAACACCTCTCCTCTATTTGACTGCTCGAATCTATCTCTCTCATGCACTCTTCAAAACTCAAGAAGAATGCCAAAGTGGTGTGCCCTTCTTTCCCTAATTCGACCTCATCAGGGAAGGTGAAGAGTCATCTAATCCAACGGTGGAGATTAGACTAGATGGACGATGGATATTAAATTACCTTTTAGTCACCCACTTCACTTACTTTTCATAAAGTCACTTTTAATTTCAAATCTCATGAAATTAATGCACTAGGGACCACATTTGACACTTTGTCACCCCTAGGCACCGAGGTGATGAGAAACACTTATCCTTGATACTTTTTAATTTAATTCAACATCAACCTCTCTTGCATCTTTTTAACTGGTCCTTTAAGTTTTCTAGTACACCAGAGCACCCGTCAAATACATTTGAGTTGATACGTTCTACTACATATTGGATGTGTCCCTTTGATACTATATGTAAGGTTGTTGAGCTTGCTACTCCATTGATTTTGAAGAGGATAATGTGTACAGTAGGTCATTACATGCCTAATTAGAAATTTGTTGTTGGTTTTCCTAACCCCATGATGATAGAACTCAACAACACAACCATTGATGTACTGGGCCAATCCACTTAGCCTTCCTGATAGGATCATTGATGGTCCATGTTGTGACAATATGGTGATGAAGTAGATGTCTTCTACCGAAATAGTTATGCATTGATCACCCAGTTCAAAGATTTGTGGTTTGGTTTCCAGAACCCAACCAGTGCATCCAATAAAATTGGTTGATATCTCAGTAGTCTAAAATATTGTAAGGCAACTTGGTTTTTTGTTCCCTCATGATATCTCTCTTTCCACTTGATCATTATGGGAGGAGGCTCTACAAAATCCAAAGAACACCTTCCATCAGTCACCAAGCAATGGTTTTTGAAAATTTGAGCTATATCTAAGTTTTTTTAGGGGGGAGAGTCGCACCTTCCTCTAGTGATAAGTACAATTGGTCACGCTCTATCCTTTTGATAGCGCATGACTGATCAATCTTGTCCCACTATCCATTCATGACCGTGCAAATCGAGTTCTTTCAGGGTGTCTCACAATCCAAATACAAACCAAAAATCTTGAAAAATGTATTGAAAATAAAGAAAAGGAGATGAGGAATTACATGGTCCTAATGATTTCAAATTCCACTGGTTGAATCTCTCACAATCAACTCTGAAAGATATGGGAAGTAGAAGGGTTTCCATTTAAGTTGGGAATTTTACCAATGGTAAGTGTGAAAATGATTCAGTTTTTACCATAAAAATACATTTTTACCTTGTTGGGATTCACAAAAACCCTTTTCACAAGTAAACCAAGTAATTTCCTTTAGTTTATTTCATTTTTGGAGCATTTTTATGATTTTTAATGAGGCTCTCATGTACAATTCTAACAAAGGTTATATTTTTTTGACATTTTTTATAACTTAGTCACATCATTTGTTGTTTTTGGTGACATCCATTTAACTTGAGGTATGTGCTTCGAACTGGAATATAGAGATAGGTTTTCCCTTGCAATACCATCTTGCATGATTAACCGTCACTTTTTCCATCACAAAACGTTAGGTTCGATCATGTCAATTTGCGATGTTATCCATTCTCTTGTGTATGTCATAACTTCCATGATGTTTCCTACTCCCCATGAGCACCCTAGTTAGAAAATTGATTTCCATATAGCTCTCATTATGCGGCTTCTTGTAGGCCTGAGAACCCTCCTTTAGACCTCCCATGAATCAAAGTTGAGCCTCATTATTCTCTCTTCATATTTTTTTCTAGCCATATATTGAGGGGGTTCTTGTCATTTTTATGTTACTTTATAGTCACACATGCATATTATTTCTTATGTCTTAGTGCCTATTTTTCCACTGTTGTTTGCTTCAATCCCACTTATCACCGTTGCAATCAAACTTGACCTCTTGTATTTTGCATTAGCTTGCCTCCATTTTGTGACCCTTTATCGATGGAAAGAAGTACTACCATGAGTGGAAATCACTTTTTGATACCAAATTGCATTCATTTTTCATAGGTCGGTTCCATGCACTTGGAACATAGAAGCATCCATTGAGCCACTCATTCGCTCCAAACAAGCTAACTTTTACCTCTTTTTTGTGTTTGATAAACCATAAAAAAGAAACTTAATCCAATAAAATTTTAAATATTTTTCAAACTTGTAAAACTATATGAAAAAGACACTGTCAAACATACTCTTATCTCTCTTTCATGCTCATAAAACCATGAAGGAAACACTCATAAACAAAAGAGTGGGTTTTTTTTACCATTGATCTGTATTCTAAAAAGTGGAAGCCATTAGTCATGTCTCCCTTGAACATGGCACCTATTTATATCTTTGTCTTACAATTGGGTATAGCTTGCCAAAGAGCCATACCATTAATCTGATTCATATACTCCTTCAGATGGTTAGTCTTCCAGTCACTATGGAGAGTGCTTCAATGCCTCATGTTTTTCACACTATAATAATGGTGCTCTTGTGTGAATGCTACCAAGTCATCAATGTGTTGTTTTATATGTTCAAGGGAATTAATCATAAGCCAAACATATGTTGTCTTATTGACCATCTGAGTCATCCATCCTTGGGTCATTTGTACTTGGTGATTATATATCTTCATAACATCTCTCAATGTGTGTTTTGTGTTTATTTATGGGGTATACATTAAGGCCCTCCTTTGATGTATCTCTTCCCATTGACTTCAACATATTATCTAGGAGAGGGATATAGAAAATAGCTAGTACCTTGGAGAATGTAGTCCTCGGTGGAAGGCTTCCTCATGATCGATAGTGGGTTTAATATATTGATTCCTGATCAATTGAATCTATGAGTGTTCAACAACATATCCTCTATTCACACTCACTCGAATGTATTAGGTACATCGGGGTCCATTTTCATCATCATTGGTTCCCTTCATGTCTGGTAACAATATTCATCAATGATTGCTAATCATATAGTTTCTACCATGTTTGACATCAAATCATCTATTTGCATGTTGTAGAATCATACCATCAGGGTGGGGTGAAGACCTTGGGCCTATGGGGGAATCACTCATTCATGCTACCCCTCCCAAGTTTTGATGGAGTATATCACTATGGTATTAGTACTTTGGTGTATACTTTGACATAGATTCACATTTTATTTTCTCATGGATATGATCTCTTTCATGACATGGGTCCACTATGTAATTTTTTGTGGCCATGGTCTTACATTTCACTTCATGGATCCACAATGTATTGTGTTGGTGACCATGCTTTGTTTCTCTTCCAAGCATGGATATTCCTACCTTGGGGATGATCTATATGTATGCTTTGTTGATGACTCCCTGCAAGTACTCACTGGTTCCTTGATCTCTCATGTCCTTCCTTAAACTATCTCATGTTCATGATTATTATAATGTGTTTCGGTCATAAATTCCTCTTCTGACCTTACATAATAGTGGCCATGTTTTATAGCTCTATTTTCCACCCTAGAGACACATGCAATACCTACCAATGTTGTCATGGTGAGACACATTTTTTTGCCTCAGATTCTCATATTTTGAGGAAGGTCGCACATTACATGTATACCAAGGTGTGATCATTCACATGTTTCACCATAGGCAATGTGTGATGAGTCACTAATTGCATCACTTGCAGCTTGCGACCACCCTTGTCACCTTCTATATTTGATGATTTATGAGGAGATCGACACTGGGTGAGATGTTTATCTCACATGAGGATCTTGGATACTCATACTAGACTTGAAGTTCACTAATTTCTAAAGATATAGATGCATCCCCTAGCCTTCTTCATCAATCTATAAAAGGAAGGCATTCTAAGGAAAGAGGGAAGGAAGAATTGAGAAGTAAACTTATATTGTAGAGTTTCAAAGGATCTCTTCTAAAGTTTATGTTGATGTTGGTGGTAGTATCAGATAGGTACTTCAACATTTGCATGTGGCTAGCATGTGGAAGTTGTCAAATAATCTTCTAGTCTTAATTTTACTTTATTTCAAAGGAATTAATTAAATTAAAATTGTATTTATTAGTGAATTGATTTATTCAAGGAACATGCTTAGCATGAAGCATGCAATCTAAATCTTAAGTGGGAATGAGAAGTAATCTCAGTCATAGATCGCTTTGGAGACTATAAATAGATTGTAACTCATGATTATAAAAGAAAGGATAGGAGAAGGAGGAAGACAATTTTGATAGGAGATAAAATTCAGAGAATTTTGATGAGAGATAAAAGTGAGAGACTGAGGTTGAGGATAGAAAAGAAGGAATTTTTCTAGTGTGAGCAGTGTAGGAGAAAAGAAGGACTTTTTCATACACTAGAGTGAGAAGATATCACTAGTTGGGTGAAGATATTTCATCCAAGTATTGATGCAAAGAGGGTTGGATCACAAAGGAATTTCATTCAAGATATTGAATAGGTGGAGAAGGACTTCCATCTAGAGGTTATGTAGGTCAAGAAGGAGAGAGATCATAAGTATCCACAGGTGGGTTTTAGAGGACAGAAGCCACAAGAAAGAGTCGGATCATATAGAGATTTCCATGCAAGTTTTTTGTACACATCCGCGGGTCACAATGGAGACTATCACGGATATCCATGGGTCAAAGTGGAGACAGTTGTGGATGTCCATGGATCACATAAATATAAGTCGCGGATGCCTCAGGAAACATTCTAGAACAGGTCATACAGTAGCATAGGGGTTTCTAGTTTTGTCTGCATTGTATAATTCTCTCAGTGGGCCATTTTCCCTATTACGGGAGCCCTGATTTGACTTAATAAAAGCATCATTGGATTGGTTTTCCCTTCGGGGTTTTTCCATGGGTTCGTACCTAAAAATATTGGTGTTAATGTGTGTTTGATTTGGTTTCCTTGTTTATGTTTCCAATGCATGTTTATTTGATTGCTCATCTGTGCTTTTAGTAGATAAAGTGCTTTTATTTTGAGCTAACTACCAGGTTTTGAGTAGAGTGGTAAAAGATAAACATGGTATTAATGCATACCAAGGGTTGAATCTGCTGTAAAATCAATAGTTTATTCTTCATTTTAGGTTGGCCTTTCTTGTGTGAGGGATAAGGAGGAGTTGGAGCAATGATATAGGAGAGGATTCAATCAATACTCAAGGTATAAATTGATTGATGTACTATTTTGTCCACATTAATATAGATCGTTATGGTTTTCCTCTTCCATTGTTGTTGTGTTAAGTTATGCATGCTAATAAAAGGTAGATTTGATATTTCCTTGAGTAGATCATATTATATCTAGCGCATATTTGAAATTCCTAGTGCTTGAAGGTTTGAGATTGGTATTTTTTTGTTCTCTTGTGTGTAGGAAGAAGATGGTAGGAGCTAGAACAAGATTTCTAGAGTTGCATCAACTGGGAATATGTGAGAAAAACCGTTGGGAACTAGGTTTGAATCATTTTATCTCCTTCTAATAGCATAATTTATGATAAGATCTAGTAGATCTAGAGGAAAACCTTATTTTTTTTATCATACAATTTGTCTCAGATCATGGGGAGATCTGAGGTAGTCCTCACCTATCCATAAGGGGGATTTCTCTGTAACAGGGGAAGATAACATATCTCTCTATATATTATATGAAATAGAAGTAGAACAAGTAATGGTTAGAGACCATTTTCATACTCCTAGCTCTGATCTCCTTGAGTCTCCTCCTTGGACATTCTTGATTGCTCTCCACTATCATGAGGACACTTAAACTCTAGAATCCTCTTTATCCCCTCAATTTGGCCTCTTCTTACAAGAATTTAGAATATATTGGAGATAGGCTTCATGACATGTGAATTAAGATGATACAATTCACATATAGGTTTGATGGCATGTGAATTATGCAATTACAAGTCATGGATTGGCTTCATGGCATGTGAACTAAGCAATTACAACTCATGCACAATTTCCATGCTCAATTATAATATTTCACCAAACCTTTATAAGCATTTTATCTATTATGAGAATTTTTCTCAAGTTCCATGCTTGATTATGAACTTTTCCAACTCACTATGAACTTTCTTCTCAATTATGAAATAATTATTATTTCATAATTATGAAATGTGACAAAATAATTATCTCCTTGGGAAATAATTATGAGATTTTTACTCAATTATATAATTTCAGCCTCATAAAATCTAATAACATCCTTTCAAGGACTATGGTGGAAAATAAAAGTATAATATATGTCCCCTAATGTCTAAGGTCAAAAGATGAAATGATGGTCGAAATACATTACAAAAATTCATAGCGATCAATGGATTAATGAAGGAACTCACAAATCAAGGAACCATGAAGTACTTGCAAACAAATTTTAACCAATCATTGATCTAGGTGGATATCGGTGCCAACTAGATCACATATAGTTTTCATCTTGGTAATGTTTTTCTAGCTTGTCAGGTCCTAAACTTCCGGGGCCATTTTGAGGCCCTAAAAAACATTTTTTGGGCTTGCCATAGTCACATTGTTGAAAACATTAGAGTCTGGTGGAAAATTGTGTAGTCCTTGGATAGACCTTTCTAATGGGCTATAATGCACCTAAAACAAGATCATATGAAAAATTTACTACCTCGAGAAGTAGATGTACCAACTTACTCCATCGAGGCCCACATGAATTTTGGTGCTTCATCTCCTAGGGTTAGTTTTCTGGATGTATAGGGTTTTTTTGATTACTTTTAGATGATAAAAAGGCATGGAGACCTCATTGTAATGTGCTCAGGTGAATGCGCTTATCCACCACATTTCTTCTTATAGATTAGCTACCACCATTCAAGCAAGTTTGTTTCATTCTACATTTTACAGTTTCAACAGATTTATTTATTGAATAGAAGTTAAGTTTCATTGTATCTATGTTATTTTTCACTGTCTGTATGTGTTAATGTTATATATTTGTGTTTCATTTCATTTTTCTCATAAATCTAGATCAATGGTATCAGAGCGGTCTACTCTTCATTTTTTCCTCTATGCATGTCCCAAACAAGGTCGAGGTATAAGCAGTTGGGACGAGAACCAGTTGAGCCTTTCCAAGATTGGCCTCGCTGAACCCGACGACCTCCCATGTGTTATAACCCTAAATTGCACCTCACATGCTTACCTGACATCAGGCCAACTCATATCCCTTCTTTTCCAAAGAACTATTGAACAACTCTTTGAAAATCCACTTTTATAAAGGCCCACATGCCCTAATCCATTACTGCACGTGTGTACACACTGGCTGACCCAAAACAGCCCGCCTGGACTGACAAAAGCATGAAAAAAGGAAAGTTGCCGACAAAACAAAAAGCTATGGGTGAGTTAACTAAAACTCTCGGCCATGTATGGCCAAGGGTTCGTCCAAATACCTAGCTCCTTCTAGCCTATAAAAGAAGGGGTAGGGGTCCCATTTGGAGGAGGAAAAATATAGCAAAGAAACTCTGCCCATTTATGTATTCCCATTGTCCCAACCCTTTAGCCTTTCCTTATGCCAAAGGAGATTTAAAGCAAAGCAGTTGGAGGACAGAAGAAGAGGAGCCTAGGATCAGGTTCAAGGAGCGGTGGCTGGTCTCAGATTTTGTAATTTGACTCATTCAAAGTAATAAAGAAAATGCTTGTCTCATCCCAATTCATGAACTGTTTATAGTTTGATCAGTATATGTTTGGATTTCTAACCTGTTAGTATATAAGTAGTATGCATGCATAGTTGTTTCCTGTCTTGAATGCAGGTCAACTTTGGAAGGAGTATTGTGAACAAGTAATGAAGCACAACGGAGGATCGACATCAAACGTTGGGAATGAGGTAGGTTGATCTTTCCATGCATTTACTAAGAAAAGGGGATTTAAATCTAGGGATGAAGGTACAAAGTAGTTTCTCTTTGGTCATATCTACATGCAAAGTCTGAACTCTATTTGCTAGTTCGTAGGGAGATTTTTCCAACAACAGAATTGGCGACCATACTGGGGAGACTCTCTAGGGTTCCTGGAATTTTATTTGGTTTTTGGGTAGTTTTAAAGACTAGTTTTTCTTGCCTGTATTTTCTTTTTAGTTTTTGTAAGGTATGAGCTAGTAGGGAGTCTAGTTTTCCATACTAGCTTTCCCTGTCTTTTGCTTGACTGTGTTTTTTGGGACCCACAGAGGTACACGCGGCCTGCACAAGGTCTACATGCGTGTACCCGCGCCCTACCCTCTTACAACCCGCGTGTGAACACTAGTTGTAGAGGTAGAAGTAGTGTGTAGAGTTCAAAGAACCTCAGAGGCAATCATCCTCTTCCCTACCAGAATCATACTTTCTCAGGGGGTTTTCTGTAATTCTATCTGAAGTCTTGTTTGCTAGCAGTCATATCTCAAATTGTTTTTGCATTATCATTTTTTCCTTACATTATTTATTTTCCTGTTAGAAAGAGTGTCCAAGCCTTCAAGGGATCCTGGTTATCAATATCAGTGGTCTCTTCCTGGTTTGGTCTATCTGTTTTCATTTTTTATCAGAATTTAGGTATACATGTAGCCTGTACAAGGTCAGCCCACGTGTACACACCCTCTATCTCTATCCAGCGCGTGTTCACACACGTGTTGTTTGAGTAATAGTCGCGTGCTTGTGCAGGATACTTTTTGTTGAGGGTAAGGCAGTCATCCTTTTCCTTGATAAGAATTTTTCCTCTCAGGTGTTTGAATCTCTGTGTGAGCAGTGAGTAGCTTAGGATTAATCTTACCCTTAGCCTTCTTTTTCTCAGTTAAAAAGTTGTCATAAAAATAAAAGAATTTTTTAAGGTTTTTAGACAAGTGTGAGAGTCATTGTTTTTTAAAGAAAATTGCTAGTGTGTGATTTTTGACCTGATTCTTTGCGATCTGTGATTAGGCCAGAATTGTTTTTCTTGGTTTTTTCTTGTCGGTATTTTTTCCTTTCTTGCTTTATTAAGCATTTAAATAAAATAAAAAAATCTCTTTTCATTTTATTATTTGGTTGAAGAGTGTGTTTCTACATCATTAGCCAAGGAAAAGTCTTTTATTTCATAAGTTTTTGCAGTTTACTTAGAGCATAAGTAGCTTGTAGTCAAGTGAAATTTCTTTCGAGTTTGCTGTCCAAAATCTTAGAAAAAAATTAAAAAATATTTATTTTGAAAAGTTGTTGAAATTTTGCTTTCAGTAAAAGTTTTGTTTCCAGCTTTTTTATTCATTTTTTGCTTTCGTCTTTTACACATCATCAGTTTCACCTTCATACCCCTTGACGTAAGACAAATCCATAAAATCAATGCTAAATTTAAAATCTACTAGACTTTTATGTTTGTAGGGTTCACCGACTAGTTCAGGACTAGGGCCTTGGATTAGGTTGGAGAGGAAACTCTTCAAGGCCATTTAAAATCAAACATTGGATTTTGAGATAGGGAGTGTTTAAGTCCAGTGTCGTGAAATTTATCTGGGACCCCCCTCTAACACAGGGGATAAACACAAGGTCGCGTGCGGAAAGGTAGTGGAGATAACCCCTCCAAAGCTGGACCAATCATAGTGGAGAACACATATAGAGGGCTTGTTTTGCGATTTCGTCGTTTACATTTTCCATAGGGCTTCGTGGGTCTCGAATTCGTTCGAGGTCCTCAGTTTTCTTCTGGAACATTTTCCCTCGATACCCTTGATAGGTTTCGGGCTCGATACCATGCTCATTGTGGTCTACCCAACTTTCGACTGTACCCGCCTGGTGACTATTCGCGCGCTGGCAACCTAGTTGCCAATCTTTTTAGGGACATACAAAGGTGACTGTGGGGGTATACCGCAGTACCTAGGACAAACATCGGGCCATGCTTTGCAAAGTATACCCAGAGGGTGCTTCCGTGTTCGAGTTTCACTTGCACCGGTAAGTTTCTCTAGTGTTGGTTGTTGTAACTATTCTTCCAATTAATTCAGTGTTTGCCTGTCTTATCTTCTAGGGATATTTTTTTAGTGTGTGTTACTTTTGAACATTTAGACTACCTTAGAGTGTCTTGGATCTTCTCACACAATGGAGGATCCCAAGATCCATCAATCACGAAGGCTTCTTGGCCTGCCGCCGGTTACACTGGAGCCACCCCCGCCACCATTAAGGCGAAAGATAGACCAACAAGGGTCTTTTGAAGTGACCGGGTTACAAACTATTGTGCCTGAACAACCCCCGGAGGAATCGACCATTTTGGACCTTGAAGCAACTACTCTTGGCCCGGTTGAAACCCCAACCACTGATTTCTTGGCACCTTTCATTGTACCAATTCAATTTTACGAGTGCCAGACAGTGTCGCACATAGCAATGGAAACAAATGTTGTTACTCCTTCTGGGAATTCTTCAATTCCCACCACGGTTGTCACCACAGGAGAAATTTCATCTCCTAACCCATCGTCGTCGTCAGTATGAGCCAACTTCGTGCAGTGGACCGAACCCTTCTTTGGCAACAACCACAACCCCTTTCACACCTAGTGCGATAAGCCCTCCGTTCTCATATGGGATGCCTAGTTCAGATACAAGTCCTGTACTTTCCTACTCCACTTTACAGACTTTGGGTCTGGGGGCAGGGAGCTCTAGAGCTCCTCTGCAAGGTCACATGGGGGGCACTCCTGCTCCCTTTAATGATTTCCCTTACAGAGGAGGTCATATCCCTCCTTCATCCCCTTCACTCGATGGCTTGCATCAACAATTTGTAGGGAAACCTACACACAATAGTTTATTTGGAGCGGGGATTCAAGGACCACCTTTGCATAGTATGTTGTTACCATTGTCTTTGAATGGAATGTTTGGTAACAACACCTTCTCGTCGGCCACTTTCCCGACTGGGGGCAACCCCATTTTTGGACAATCTACTCCTGTGCAGGGTACTATTCCTGCACAAGGGGCAAACCTAGAAAAACCTTTGAATTCAGGGGAAGGATCCGTTTCCTCCTCCGGAATGTTGATCTAGGGTAATTCTTTCCACAATGAATGGAACCCCATACAAACTACTATGCCTATCCCCATGGGACCGGCATGGGGTAATCCTTCCCAAAGTCCTTCGAATACATTGCATGCCCAACAATCTATGTCCTATTTGGAAAATCAGTCGATGATGTCTCCACATATGCAAAATCCTTATGTTGTCTAGGGCCATGGTTTCTACCAGAATCCAGGCCAGCAGCCAAACTTTTCCTGGCAACCTGGTGCTAGTCAAACTCCAGGTCCCTTTTTCCTAGGTTATTAGTAGAAACCCAAACTACAGTTCTTGGCGACTTTACACTTGCCAGATTTGACAAGGTTGTTGAATGACCCTATTTGTCACAATTCGCATTGGCCTCCTATGTAGACGAACTTGCCTTCGGACATTCCAAAGTTTGAAGCTAAGCCTAACGAAGATCCAGGAGATCATGTAACTACCTTCCATCTTTGGTGTTCATCTAACTCATTGAAAGATGACTCCGTACAGTTACGATTGTTTCAACGTACTCTCATTGGGAGTTCCATGAAATGGTACCTTGAGCTTGATCGCTCAAGATAATCTTATTTTGGTGAACTGACGATGGCTTTCCTGAACCATTTTCAGTTACCTGTGAGATACGACGCTGGCACAGAGCTGCTCACCAATTTCAAACAGACAACAGCGGACCATATCTCTGATCACATCCAAGAATGGAGACACCGAAAGAGTTTAATCAAGGTACCAGTCCCACCAACACTCATGCTTGAGTGTTTCCTTAAGTCTTTAGTCCCACAGTTATCCAAAGACGTCAAGACATCAGGAGTTTTCTCTGAACAAGATGCCATCATGAGGGCCCAATAGTTTGATCTCATCTATTCTCAGTTCGGTTTATTATATAACATCTTTCCATATGTGCCACGTTCACTACTGGATAAAAATAGACAGAGAGTTGGACCATATGCCGATGGTATTGTCGGTTCAGCACAAACAAAGCCTGCTGAGCAATTGACAAAGAAGTTGCAACAATTATCCATACAACACACAGCGGCCAACCAAACTACTGCTTTGGATGCTCCCTCTACCAAAATGTCGGAAGTACACATAGTGCATTCGACTAACCCAAAGGCCACCCAGTAGCCTGAAGGGAAGAAAAAACAACGAAAGAAGGGTAAGGGGGATTAAAAACCCACTGATAATGTTGGCGGAGACAACACTGAAAAAAAGAAGGTGAGGTATCCATGCAACTTGTGCGTGGAAGACCACCCGACCCATCTATGTCCTCGACTTGCAAAGGCCCAAAAAATTGTCACGCAATAACAACAAGTAGTGTTGACTAACCCATTTCAACATGGGCAAAATCTAACTCAAGCCTCTGCAAGCACAAAAGGGGGCAGCCAAGAAACCTGCCTGGCTCCGAACAACCCTACATCCGCGAACATATATATGGTTAGGGGTGATGCTTTCATATCTACTAGAGCGCATGACTATAGTAAACCAAGCGCTTCTAAGAAGGGTAAAGAAGCTGATCTCCCATCTCTTCCTCTACAAATTGAGAAGACATTGGGAGAAACAATGACATGCATTCCTAAAGGTGCATTTAAAAAAGCTTCTCATAACCCAAACGCAAGGGTCGCTCAGAACTACTCTGTGGTGGAAGATTTATCACAAACCCCTTGTGTGATGTCTGCTTTGGATGTCCTCCAAAGTTTCCCTTCTCAGAGGAAAGCTTTGTTAACTGCTTTGGGCTCTACTGAGACTTGTAGTCCAGGTACCATCATGTTAGATACAACCGACTTAAAACCTCGTCTGCCTTACCATGTAGCATTTCAGATAGTAGTGGCTTATCCCATGAAAACTTTTACTCATAATATCTTCCGCACGGTGTTCGATGAGGGTGCCTCAACATGCGTTATGTCATTGGCATGTTGGAAGGCCATTGGCCAACCTATTTTGTCTCCATCACCTACTCTCCTCATTGCTTTCAATGGTCGTTTGTTCCGACCACATGGTATTGTTCCTTCTTCCCCCGTGCAGTTAGGAAGGAAGACCGTGTGTGTCAAAGTAGAGGTAGTTGATGCTCCCCTCGACTATAACCTCTTGTTAGGACGGAGTTGGACTTATGCTATGCAAGATGTGGTTGCTACAGTTTTTTGGGTCTTGTTGTTTCCACACGAGGGTCGGATAGTGACCATCGATCAATTGTCTTTCTCCAGACCTGACCCATCTTTGGGGGCATCCATGGTCCCGATGATTGATAATCCTCAACCAGGTGTCGTCAACGTAGGAGTTGGTTTGTGCCCATCCTTGATGGGTACCTTTGATTACCCACCTCCTCATGGTGATATCAAATTTATATCTAGTCACCATAAGGTTGATATTTTTCAAGTTTCATCATTCTGCATGACTTACTTCAAGGATCCATGGGTCCTTCCTTCCCCATCGGCCACGATGGATAAGATAGGGCACCCATGCATGTCCATGCCCTTGTCTACTGTTGAAGTAGTGTACTCTTTAGTCTAGGGAGCTTCAACTAACCCTGATCCGACTCCTGCACAAGAGTCAGATCCACTTTTAGAGCCTATTTGGGCTCAGGTTTCTCTCGTGAACATTGATTTGTTAGACTTAGTCTTTCCTTCTGATGAAGCAATAATCGAAACAATGACTAGTTCGGACAAACCTTGGCAAGATCTTCATCACAGATCATATTTTCTCCCAGAGTTAAGCCGAATCGAAGCAGGAGAATTCACTGTGACCATGACGGGAGATCAGTCATGTCCTATTAATCTCTTAGCTACACATGAAATTTATGCTGAGGGCAATATGGCAACTATTGCTGAAACTATACCAATCAACATCTCCCGAAACCCTGGCATCATGGAGAATGTCTTCGTTGGAGTGGATTGCTCCCCCAAAGAGATTCAAATCTACACGGATCTTTTCAAAGAATCCCGCGACGTTTTTTCCTGGTCTTATGAGGAAATGTTAGGTATCGATCCAAAAATAGTTGAACATGAAATCACAACATATCCTGATGCCAAACCTATTTGACAGAAACTTCGTCCAGTTAATCCTAAAAAAGAAGCAGCCATCAAGATTGAGGTTGAGAAATTGCTAAAGGTAGGTTTTATCTATCTTATCCATCTGGCCCAATGGGTGTCAAATCCTGTGCCGGTCAATAAAAAACAAGCCATGATTCATGTATGTATTGACTTCTGTGATTTGAAAAAGGCATGTCCCAAAGATAATTTTCCAACACCATTCATCAACCAGATCATTGATGAATGTGTTGGTTGTGAAGCCTTTTCTTTCATGGAGGGTTTTTCAGGATATAATCAAACCCGAAGACCAACACAAAATGACATTCATCTGTCCTTGGGGTACATTCGCATATCGTAAGATGCCTTTTGGTCTTAAAAATGTTGGATCCACATTCCAGCGGGCCATGTCTTTTGCTTTTCATGATCTCAAGCATATAGTCAAGGCCTACTTAGATGATTTATCATCACGATCTCGCAAGAGAACGGATCATCCCACACACCTTAGACTAATCTTCGAATGCTATCGCTACTTTAGGATTCGCTTGAATCCAAACAAGTGTATCTTCTACGTAACGTCGGGACGTTTGTTAGGTTTCATCATATCAATGACAGGGATCATGGTCAATCCTCTCAAGGTGGAGGCAATAATCCAGTTTCCCCCTCCACGCACAATCCTTCAACTTCAGAGTCTACAAGGCAAGGCAAACTTTTTACAACGCTTCATCGCCAACTATGCCGAAATCACCAAGGGATTTATGCACTTACTGAAAAGAGACATTCCTTTTTACTGGGACGATGCTGCTCAATGATCTTTCGACACATTAAAACATGCCCTCACAACGACACCTTTGCTATGGCCACCTAACTATAACAAGGATTTATTATTATATCTGGTTGTCGCAGAGTCAACCATTGGCATGGTTTTAGTCAGAAAGATGATTTATTCTCAGAATACGTGATCTATTACCTGAGTCGAGGCCTTGTAGGACCGGAACTCAATTATTCTCATATAGAAAAATTTGTGTTGGCAGTAGTTCATGCTGTTCAACGGTTACGTCATTATGTTCTGTTTCACAAGACCACCATCATTGTTGTCGTGAGTCCATTCCAATACATGTTGAATCGATGGATTATAGGCGGAAAAATCAGTAGATGGATAGTCATCCTCTAGGAGTTTGACTTAGACTTTGTTTCAGCAAAGTCCAAAAATTCTTTGGTCTTCGCAGAGCTTATTTCGGAACTTCCGGTTGAGTCAAGTGACGTTGTGCCTAAAGAATTGCCTATCTGGGGATATATGTTTTTGATCACATAATCAGATCCCTAGTACAGAGATATACTTATCTATCTCCAGACTTTGAAGTGCCCCACTTCTGCTTCTCGTGATGAGCATTGACGTATACGCCATTAGGCCAAGAATTATCTCATACTCAATGATACGTTGTATCCGAGAGGTGTAGACTGCATCTTACATCGATGTCTCACACATGAGGAGGAAGTCATCGTGCTCAATGATTTCCATACTGGAGCTTGTGGTGGTCATCTGTCTGGGTTGGCAACAACCCAAAAGATTCTACGAGCAGGTTACTTTTGGCTGACACTTATCAAAGATTGTATGGAATCGGTCAAGAAGTATCATCAATGCCAAATCTTCTCTCGGAAGATGAGGGCACATCTCGCTCCCATGTTTCTTGTCATCATAGTTGGTCCCTTCACCAAGTGGGGGATTAATTACACTACTTGAAACCCCCCTTCACCAAGGGGGCACTGCTATATCATCGTAGCTTTAGACTACTTCACTAAGTGGGTTGAAGCTATGCCAACGTTTAAATATGATGGAGAGACTGTAGCTCTCTTTTTATTCAACCAAATCATAGCAAGGTTCGGCGTCCCAAGAGATATTGTCACTGACCATGGTAGTCACTTTCAGAACCAAATGATGACCGAATTAACATCAAACCTTGGGTTATGACAAGAGCATTCATCACCCTATTACCCCCAAGCCAATGGGCAGGCAAAAGCTATAAACAAAACTCTTAAGACTATTCTACAACGAACTATCAACTTAGCCAAGTCAAATTGGCATTTAATGTTATACTCGGCATTATGGGCTTACCGAACATCTATTAAGACTGCAACTAGTTTCTCACCTTTTCAACTCGTTTACTGTATGGAGTTAGTCTTGCCCATCGAATGTCAGATCCCATCTCTAAAGTTGGTAGTACAATTACTACCAGACACTTCTCCACTTGAAGAACAGTTAGTACACCTTGAGAAGCGTCGTGATGTGGCCCTGGCCAATGAGGCTCACAAACATAAGGTCAAGTGTCAGTATGATAGGTTCATTCATCCTCATATTTTCTCTGAAGGTGACCTTGTCCTGGTCTATGACCAAGATAAGGACCCCCTGGGGGCAGGAAAATTCAAACCCATGTGGTTCGGACCCTTCATCATAAAAAAGGTATTAAAAAGGGGTGCTTATCGTCTGGTTGATTTTGAAGGGAATGCTTTGGCAGAGCCTAGAAATGGGCTCTACCTCAAGAAGTATTACTCATAGGTAGGTCACTGTGGGTAACTTTTTGTAACATATGTATAGTCTTTGTACTATTACTTTTTAGTTTCTTTTAAATGTTATGGACGTGTCATTGATGTTATCTTTTGTCAATATGGCAGATGTCAAGTGATTATGAGGTGTTCATTGGGTATGCAAACGGTGCTAGTCGACACACTCAGAAGCTTGCCTCCGCAGCTTGGGTAATCTTTACACCTCAAGGCCAATTGTTATCTTTCGGAGGTATATGCTTAGGTGACACCACAATTAATGTCGCCGAGTATAGTGCAGTTATTGAGTTGCTTCGTGATGCCTTGTCCTTGGGTATCTCTCATCTCCGAGTCTATCTCAACTCTCAACTGGTTGTGTCTCATCTAAACAGAATATACTGGGTTCATGATCCAACCTTACACCAACGATTCCTTAGGGTACGTCTCGTAGAACGAAACTTTGATTATATTACATATTTTCATGTTCCTAGGAGATTAAACCAAATTACAGATACTCTAGCTAATCAAATTTTAGATTGGCATCTTGCACACATATGAAATAACATTGACATAAACATGTAAATACATTTTTTCACACGTGATCCATAAGATACAAAAGATAAAAACAACCATATATAACATCATAAAGTAACCAGAGTACATATACAGACTCAAGTGCCTCAAAAGATAGGACCAATAATGAGTCATAGGGCTTATACCCTCAAAAAATATATACAAGTAGTGCTCATGGCATGTAAAAAGTCTAAATAGGTTCAGGGCCTATGGGCCCTGTTATACTAGTCCACAACATTGGCTAAATGCCTAAACAATCGAACCCACGTCCAAGGTGCCCCCACTACATGAGGCTGCATGGATGGCGGCAGGTCCTCTATCTCTACCATCAGGACTATGTGAGTGAGTGCAGTAAAGTTATGATCAACTCGTCTAATTACCCTCTCAGCCTCCCCAGCTGGGAGGTTCCCTGCTACTACTGGTCCCCTGGCAGCGGAAGCTATGGCTTATGGCCAAGGACAATGCTTGTTTCGTGCATAATCAGCAGGTCGCACGGGTCCCACATCTGCATGCAACAAACGTATATCCTTCAAACACTCTGGTATATAAAAAAAAATGATATATATAACAAAAATGACATAAAAATTACATATACAACAAAAAAAAAATACAAAGGTGGAGACTTACCCATCTCCCCTCACTCCTCACCAGGAGGCACGGGTATCTCGGGATCTCTAGAAAAGTCTATCCCTGCATATGGGTAATCCTCGATCACAGGGATCTACCGTGACAACCATGCAAAAAATTCATCTTCGAAGGACTCATTGGTCCTTCCACCACCTTGTCGAAGTAGTAATACTTCCCATCTACATAATGCAGGAAATGAGGCATGATGTCCTCGTACCACTTCCCGAGGACTAAAGCTCAGAACTCTCTTGAAAAAGAATGAACACAAAATTGTCTCGAACCCAAAGTTCCTCTGTGTTCGCTGACAACAATATGTCAATTGCATCTTCATACACTCCAGTAGTGTTGTACTCCAATCAAAAGATTGTGCATTCAAGCACTGGATAGCACAGTTCATCTGTGCACGAGATGCCTGATGCAAGGTTGCAGAACCACTAATCCGCCCAATAAGCAATAATATCACTTGCAGCGATAGGTCAATGATCTTACTTATGGGCACCTGAGAGCTCAAACAATTTTTCCTAGCCTCACAGTGTAGGGCTATCAAATCTGCTATATTAAGCATCCCCGCTAGAAATGTCCTGAAATTGACTGGTTCCCCTCTCCTTGAGAGGCCAGTCAAAAAGTAGATATCCTTGGTGGTGGGCACCAGTGATTGCCCCTCTAGCCTGAAGGCCTTTGCATCAAGGTGCCAATAGTCAATCAAGGCATTCAGTAGCCTTGGTTGTGCTGGCATAAATGGACACAGGAAGAACTTAAGTAAACCACATTGCATCAACGCGGCCACGACATTCAGATATTCTGCAACCAACTCACTGATTGCTTCATGCTCCCTTTCCCTCCATTGGACATACATCCTACCAACACATAAAAGTTCAGGAGGTTTAGTAAGGGATTTTTGGTTCTTTTATCTATAGAAGGGGGGTCCATGTGTACTGTCTAGGTGACAGTCACATGTACATGTGGTACACGCGGGTAGGTTTTACTCTGCCTAAGTGTACACGCGGCCTGTCCAGAGACAGACCGCATGGACCTAGGGCAGACCTTTTAAAGGTCGATGCCCACCCAAAAAACAAACTCAAAAGAAAAACTGAAGAATTGAATAGCTAGATAGGGGAGTTTGTACTTACTTGCTCCAAGCGGAAGTTCATTTTGTCCACTGTAGCTCCCGAAATCACCATTTTTATCAAAGGGGGTCTTTTGTCTCCAGAGTCAATTTCCAAATCAGCAATGGTGATAATGAGCTACCAACTTCTATTTATAGACTTTTTGGCCTTTTTTTGTCATTTTTTTGGCCTCCCTTATCAGTTTCTTTATAACAAAAACCATTTAGAGTGATTCAGGAGTTATATGGGAGGGATTTGATTGTGTATTGGGACACTTTTTTTGAGTTTTGAGAAAAAATTTACGGTCCATGAAATTTTTTCAAAGAATCAACTTGAGCATATAGGTTAGGTTACTATCCTGACTTTTGTGTCTCATTGTCTTTTTCCTCTTCCATAGGATCGATCCCATTAGGTTGTGACACAGAACCATCATATATGCTTTAGAAGTGTCATAACTTAGCGGTAGAGCTTACCAGAACATGGATGCCCTAGGTAGGTCATGGTTGCATTATGGTGTCCATGCCGTTTCTACAACACTATAGGCTCGGGAGTCCTCATAGTCTTTCCTGAATATGAGTTTGAGCCTCATTTGAATGATTCTTCTTTGCTCTTGATCTCACCTTCAAGACTCCCAAAAAATAACGGGTCTCCTTTTAAGCCCTTTTCAGACCATCTAAACATGAAAATATTGTCGAGCAATCTTATGGCCTTTTATGCTCGTTAAACTGAAATTTGAATTCACATATGTCTGGTGGTAGTTTACCCCTTTTTTGGTCCAGACGGTCAACTGTACAAACAATGGTATACTCTATGGAACTTTCTTTCTTTAGAAGAGTACTCTCAGGTATAATTTTATCCCTTTTTCGGGCCTGAGGGACTAAACTTATGAAAAAGAAACCCCCATGGAGTCCATAGTTAAGCTCTTTTCAGACTCCCTAAAATTGAAAAGATCGTAGAGTGACCTTATTCTTTCACACTCGTTAAATTGGTCTAGAAGAATATTCTTGACGGAGTCCATAGTTAAGCTTTTTTCAGACTCCTTAAAAATGAAAAAATGGCCAAGTGACCTTGTCTTTATCACGCTCGTTAAAATGGTTTTGAATAAACGTCTTGTCGGTGCTAGTTTACCCCTTTTTCGAACCAACTAGACTATATCCGAAAAAGGTACCCCAATGGAGTCTCCTTTTATGTTTTTTCAGACTCACTAAATATGAAAAACCACCGAGCTTACCTTCTTTGGGATTTTTAAACTTACATCGAAGGACGTTACCATTGTGTGCTTTGTTAACTGCATTTGCATACCTTATACACCAGCCTTGTCACAATTTGCTTCTGCGTCTAAACACCTTTGGCCCTCGGAGGATTTTTCTCGAGTATCAATCTACTAGAACATCAGTCTTGTCCTTGTGCCTTGAGCTTGTATGTTTTCAACACTCATTCCTCCTTTGTAATGTAATATTCCTTTATTCTTTTTCCACAATTATTGAAAAGAACAAAAAAATCAAATATACCACAAAAAGAGGAAGGGAAAAGTATTTTCTTTATGTGTAGCATAATGAGTCGCCCTCGGATAAAGCACATCTATCTGTTTGTTCATCAGACTATGGGATGTAGTATGACCTTAGGAATCTTTTCTCGATATATAGAGTTGTGTCCTCCACCATTTGGTTATCCTTCCAAACATATGGAGACTTTGTGTTGCCTCCTGCTTCGTAGACTTATGATTAACATACATGCTGCCTGAGTCTCATCATTTGTTGTGCTATTATCCAAGGGAAGTTTGTCACCAAGCCTGATTCGGCCCCTCTGCAATATGTCTCTTGTCTTCATACCCGACCATCCTAAACATCCAATCAAGTCCTTGTTCGAAATCACTGAAGCCTTCAGTCTGATCATAAATATTATCAAGTCCATGACCAACGAGCCATTGAAGACCTCTAGGTAGTGCAGTCGTACACTCAGATTACACTCCTACCCGAGTTTTGAAGATTTTGAAGTTGTTGCTCGAGCTCTGAAGATCTCATCTCCAGCCATCAAGCTGAATCAACTTCTGGAAGATGGATACTCTATATGTATATTTTTTTGATTTCAAGATGTAGCTCCATTGTGTATTGTTCGTGGCTACTCTTTATAGTTATTTGACATGGATCTACAGTGTATTTGATTGGTATCCATGGTTCTATTTTATCCCAAGCATGGGTATGCCCGCCTCGGTGAGACATTTGTTATTTTGCAGACGGAACCTCCCGGTTTCTGATCCTTGGGCTCAATCATTCGGCACATCAGTAAATATTGGTAATGTATTTCGGCCATCAGATGCTCTTCTAACCTCATACATTAGGGGGCATCTATTATAACCCTAAATTTCACCTCACATGCTTACCTGGCATCAGGCCAACTCATATCCCTTCTTTGCCAAAGCACTGCTGAACAACTCTTTGAAAATCCTCTTTTATAAAGGCCCATGCGCCCTAATCCATTATTTCACGCGTGTACATGCTGGCTGACCCAAAATAGCCCGCATCGACCGACAAAAGAATGAAAAAAGGAAAGTTGCCAACGGAACAAAAAGCTATGGGTGAGTTAACTGAAACTCCTGGCCATGCATGGCCGAGGGTTCGTCCAAATACCTAGCTCCTTCTAGCCTATAAAAGAAGGGGTAGGGGTCCCATTTGGAGGAGGAAAAATATAGCAAAGAAACTATGCCCATTTACGTATTCTTGTTGTCCCAACCCTTTTGCCTTTCCTTATGCCAAAGGAGATTCAAAGCAAAGCAGTTGGAGGACAGAAGAAGAGGAGCCCGGGATCAGGTTCAAGGAGCAGTGGCCGGTCTTAGCTTTTGTAAGTTGACTCCTTCAAAGTAATAAATAAAATGTTTTTCCCATACCAATTCATGAACTGTTTATAGTTTGATCAGTATATGTTTGGATTTCTAACTTGTTAGTATATAAGTAGTATGCATGCATAGTTGTTGCTTGTCTTGAATGCACGTCAGCTTTGGAAGGAGTATTGCGAACAAGTAATCAAGCACAATGAATGATCAACATCAAACATCGGGAACGAGGTAGGTTGATCTTTCCATGCATTTAATAAGAAAAGGGGATTTAAATCTAGGGATGAAGGTAGAAAGTAATTTCTCTTCAGTCATATCTTCATGCAAAGTCTGAACTCTATTTGCTAGTCCGTAAGGAGATTTTCCCAACAACACCATGGAGGAAGAAAAGAGAGATGATGGGGTGGGAGATCCCTTCAAACTGCTTCTCTAGGAATCCCACGTGCAATAGAGGAATGATATGATGGATAATTTTGTGCAAATCCTTCGATGACTACCAACGGGCGATGCATCTTCCTCGAGTGGAGGCGCCACCCACTTCAAGTTACAGATCAATTTTGATATTCCTATATTTTAAGGTCGATAGATGCAGATGTTATAGACAAATAGTTAATCCTTCTAGAAGGGTATTTTATGTCCATAAATTTTCTGATAGAGAAAATATTACATTTGCGCTCCTTAAGGTCGTCCTCCATGTCAAATATTGGTGGGAGACTTTTTGTGAGCAAAAGGAAATAGAGGAATCTCCATTATTTGCAGTCACACCCACTTGGGGTTCTTTCATGGATTCTATTAAGGAACGATACTACCCTGTTGGAATTTATGATGAATTATATACAAGATGGACCAGATTGGGGTAAGAAAGGGACCAAACAATACTAGAGTTCACCAGCGTCTTCCATACCTTGCGCACCAAGCTGGGTATCAAAGTCTCAAATAAAACTTTGGTGCTCAAGTACTGCTGTGGTCTCCATAGGTACATCCAGAAATAAATGGAGTTTCTATACATCTTGTCCTTGGGCATGACCTATCGATATGCTTTCAAAATCGAGCAGAAGATTAAAAAAAAGACACGATAATTTGGGTTTGTAAACCCCTCACATCAAAAGCATGGAAAAGGCAGTCCCAACCCGCAAAAAAAAGGATAGAGCAAGGATGGAAAGCCTCAAGAAAACTAGTCTAATATGCAAACAAATAAGAACAATGGGAAGATAAATAAAGACACTAGGAAGTGGTGTGAGTTCCATAAGAGCCTCTGGCATAACACTGTTGAATGTCACTCAAAGTAGTCATTGGTGGCCATGGTGAAAGCTTATGAATCATATGTGGGTTCTGACTCTGAGTCAGAACTAGAAAAAGGGAGACAAATCATTGAAGCAGAACCCAATGCCACCATTCCTACTGCTATGATCCATCCCGGTGAACCTAATGAACCAAAGGAAGGTGAGTGCCTACTAGATGTGGGTGAAGGGTACTCCGTTGCACTTCATCATTGATAGTGGTAGCTAGGATAACCTCATCTTAGTGGATTTTGTCAAGTGGTTGGCTCTACCAACAACACCATACCCATAGTTATACACCATCGGATGGCTCCACCAAGGAAGTGATCTTTGTTTCAACCAATAGTGTCTCTTTCCATACGACATCAAGTCGTTCAAAGATGAGGTATTGTGTGATGTCTCCCGCCTTGAAGTTTGTGATGTTATTTTGGGCCAACATTATTTATGGAAATGTCATGTTGTATATGAGTCTAGGCCTTGTAATGCTATTATTACTTTGGATAGGAAATTGTACTAGATACCCGACATAGTCCCACCTACTTCCATTTCCTTGATTTGTTCCAAGAAATGTAGGAAGGTCATCTCTCAGATTGGGAAGTTTGTATTCTTTATGATTCACACTCAAAGTGAGAGGAAGGTTGCAGCCAAATCCATGGCCTCCATGGAAAGTCTCTCCATGTAGCAGAAGCAAGTGGATAAGGTAATGGAAGAATACAAAGACATATTATCCTCACCCACTGGGGTAACTTTGCACTGTCAAGTCAAGAATTCACTCAATCTAACCCTCGACGCACTATTACCCAATGGGCCAATCTAACTTCACTCTTTGTCAAAAAATGAGGAAATTAAATGCCATATTCAAGAGTTTCTCGAAAAGGGGCACATTTGACCAAGATCATCACCTTGTGGAAGCCCAATCATGATTTTGCAGAAAAAGACAGGACCTGGTGACTCTGCATTGACTATTGGTCCATGAATAAAATCATAGTTAGGAACTGATACCCAATTCCCCGAATAGACGATCTCCTTGACCATCTCAATGGGGCCAAATAATTTAGTAATATTGATCTCAATTCTAGGTACCACCAAGTCCCAATAGAGAAGACAAATGTATGGAAGACTACCTTCAATTCCAAAGAAGGTCTTTTTGAATGGTTGGTCATGTCCTTTGGCTTGAAAAATTCCCCAACAAATTTCATGAGAATGATGGACGATATATTGTGGCCTTTCACCAATTATTTTGTGGTGGTGTATCTAGATGACATCCTCATCTTCAACAAAACTTGGATGGAACACTTGCAGCATATTCAACAGGTTTTGCACACTCTGTGGAAACACAAGCTATATGCGAATTTGGAAAAATTCCCCTTCGGCATGAACAAGGTCCAATACCTAGGATACATTGTTGATGAGCATGGGGTGCATGTCGATCCAACCAATATCTAGGTCATTCATTATTGGCTAGCCCCGACCACACTCACTGACCTTCAGAGCTTCTTAGGCCTTGCCAATTTCTATCGTAGGTTCATTTTGGGATTGTCCCACATTTCATGGGCCCTTAGCCAATTGATGAGGGGTGGTGGTAAGGAAAAGTTCGTGTGGGGCCAATTACAATAGAAAGTCTTCGATTGTTTGAAGCAACGCTAGTGCTCAGCCTGGGTGCTCTCATTACCTGACCTGCAACAACCTTTTGAGATAGAGATAGATGCTTCAGACTATGCTATAGGCATATTTCTCACTCGGCAAGGACATCCCATGGATTATCATAGTGAGAGACTATTAGATACCGTATGTGAGTACCCCACTTATGAAAAATAAATGTGCTCCATTACAAGCTTGTTGCCAATGGAATCATTACATTCTCTGGAAGGAAACAACTATTCACATTGATCATAAGCCTCTGTAGTTTATGCATACAAAAGAAAAATTGAAGAATGACCTCCATCAAAAGTTGTCCACATACCTGCAACAGTTCCATATTGACATCAAGTATAATATAAGGAGCACCAACTGTGTTGATCACTGCCTCAATCGACCTCCATTTGCAGCAATAATGATGGTGCTACACTCCTATAGACATGAGACCTCCGGATGACCCCAACTCTGCAAGAGAGATCTTGACTTTACCACTATCTACCATATGTTGGGCACAAACACAACCGTCATTGATTTCCATCTTCAGAACATATTGTTGTTCCATCTGGAACATATTTGCATCCCATCAAGAGAGCGAGCGGAGATGATTTTAGAATCTCACTACATTCGGGTGGCAAGACACTTTGACGTAGAAAAGATAAAGGTAGTGATGCAAAAACATATCTATTGGATGAAACTTCGACATGATGTCAAAAGTTATATCAGGTCCTACATGAAATACACCATTTCCAAACTCGCCATTAAGAAAAAAGGCATGTACACCCCTATGCCCACTCCCGACAGGCCCTGGGATTCCATCTCGATGGACTACATGTCGGGCCTTTCATCAACAAAGAAAGGAAATGACTATGATTTTGTGGTTTTTGATCTATTTTCCAAGATGGCGATTTTGGCCGCCTACAAGAATAACATCAAAGCGGAGGCCACTGTCAGGATCTTCTTTGAATGAGTGTGGGTACATTTTGGGATACCACAAACCATCGTCTCATACCAGGACAGTTAGTTCCTAAACACAATTTGGTCGATCCTCTAGTCATAGTTGGACACCAAGATCACCAAGTACACTTCCTTCCACCCCCAAACCGATGGGAAAACCGAGGTCGTCAACATGATGATCATGCATATCTTATGCATGTACAATTACAAGCACTTGTTAGTTCGTTATTATCTATTCTCTATTAGTCCTACCATCAAATATTGACACTGGTTCATATTTAGTATGCTTCCCAACAAAATCCCTCTAAAACTATTGGCCTCTCTGGCAAACTAGAAGGCAACGTAGCACACAGGGTGTATTGCGTAGTCTCACCCAAGATAGATCTATGGGTGGCTGAAATACTCAAGTCGTTGAAACCTAATATTGAGTAAGATATGTGGTTGTGCATCATAAACTTTATTTAGTCCATCTAACATCTAGTTATACCATTCATTTTATGCATGCATGTGGAATACCATATTTACTTAGTTACTTCATTCCTCTAACATTCATCAACTAATCAGACACAAAAATGCATTCATTCGTTCCCATAACACAATATTCCCGTGGTTCACCCCCTCCTGGGATACATCCACAAAGATTTGGCTTCTCGAGATTTTTCTATAGTTTAGAAAGATATCATGCTGCGTGTGGTTACAGTATTAGTTCCTCCTCTCTCCCACAAGATCCTTGATCCCTGAGAGGTTGACTAGATCGCACTAGGCTCCTCAGCCTGTGATCTAATCCTCGGGATCGATTCGCTCATGCCTTCTCTAGCTCACCAGCTTAATGACACATACAGTCCTTACAATTCTCTCACTCTCTGTCTCCTCCCCTCCCCTCTCACTCTTTGTCTCTTACATTACCTATATACTACTTATTTATATCCTCATCTCACCAACCATTACAATGCATTACAAAAACCCTAACACTAGCGTCGTTAGGTCTTCCTTGCATGCGCTCTTCGCCTGCTTCTCTTGCACATGTTGTTTTTCCTTCCAACTATCTTATGCATGATTTTCCTCCAAAAATAACCTTTCTTTCTAGCTAGGCCTGCATCTAACAGGCCCCCAACACAGACATGTGTCTTGTCCCAAGCCACCTAAACCTTGTGTGCCTCTTCGATCTCTCCTACGAGAGACTAGAAATTCTTTGTGAGTTCATTTGCTTGCATTTGAGCTTGCACGGTCTTCTCCTTGAGTGCATCCAATACCTGTACTGCAATCGCGTCATTGATCATGCATGTGAACTCTGCCTACACACTCTTCCTGAGTTTGTGCCATGTTCTTCTTTGGGTCTTCCGCCTGCGAAATGACCTCTGCTACCCACTCTTGGAGTGGTTCCATTTGAGCTTTGCACTCCTTCTTCTGTGTCTGCGTGGCTATGAGTTCCACCTACATATTCTTCATATCCTGTGCTCCTTTGACGCGCTCCGTGATCAACAACATCCTCTTCCTCTACTTGAGGTCTTGGATAGTTGCGCTTATCCTTTCTTCCTCCTGGTCCCACTATTGGACTTGTTGATCCTCTTCCAACTTCGTCCATAGCTATGTTGCTTTCTCAAACAAGTCGGTCACCACGTGGACTTGTCGATTGATTTCCTTTATCTGCATTGTTGCCTCTTGCTTCCTTTGCTCCTTCACCTCTGGTGGAGTGGTAGGTATGAGTTGCTCCCAAAGGTGCTCGATCTCCTACCTATATTGATTGATTGTCTGCACAATATGAACAATCTTTTGTGTCATCGTGAGCTTTGTCATCTGCACTCTTTGGGATTTTATCCTAGGCTATGACCAATTCCTACTCCAGCCTATCTACATGGTCTTTTTCATCTTTGGTTTTGATATTGGCCTGCTCGAGTACCAATTCCAATGCATCTCGATTGTCCTTTGTCTGCTACAATTACACTACATTTGTGCGTGCACGTTACTGTACCTCCTGCGTGATGCTCACTTGCAGTTTATACAAGGCCTTGGTTGGTATACACATCATTACAAATTATATCTGGTCCAAATCCTTAAGGGGTGTCTGCCCCACAATTTCATCCATGCACAACATGTTGGGTGTGATGTGAAATGTTGATCTTGGCCGCATTGTCATCTGGATCCTATCCTGCTCACTCGATCCATCCTCAACTCCTATCTGTGATGCAGCTAAAGTTAATTATATTCCTCTGTTGACCCTCTATGTTTCTCTGATTTTCTCAAGGATCTTTCTCATGTCTGCCAGCTCATCCTCTATTCTATGCCTTTGGTGTTGAGCTTCATCAAATTCCTCCATTGTACAGTCCGGTACCATCTGGGCTACGAGGTCTGTGTCATCCTTCGTGATCGTGTATTCTAGTGGCATACTATGCACCTTAGATTTCTTGCGTGCACCCCCCATCTGTATGATTGACCTCTTAGTTTGGCCTTTCTCCTGCTAAGTATCACTTGATGTGGTTCCCTATGCTATCTCAATCTATTTCTCCTATTCTCATGGTGCCTGGGTGTTGTTCTTCTTCCCCGCATATGTGCCTTTCTTGGACACAACTCCTTTCTTCTTTTGTGCATGGGTTTGAACTGTCCTTGGATTATTGGGCAACTTTATCTCTTTTGGATGTCTCTATTCCTTCATTTCCTCTGCCTCCATATCTACGGGCATCTCTTGATTCAGGACTTGAATTCTCCAATCCTCGTTACAATCCTTGATGACCATCTATATGTCCTCTTCCTTAATGCAATAGTGCAATTGTATCCATTGATTGTCGGGATCTTTCCGCGCTTGGATCCACATTGCATGTCTAGTTTCTTTAAAGTTGGCTATACCCTGATACTGGACGACCACTTCCAGCGTAACCTACCAAGTGTTGGTGATGCTCTCTTGTAGGTTGTTATGATATCCTTCAAATATGGATGCATTCACCTTTCTGTTTTTGGGGTCTGAAGCACACCCCAACGATAGGTATCATGTTGTGTGGCAAGGATTGGATCTTGTGCAAAGAATGAATACTTAGGCTCTTTCCATCTGATCAAGGTGATCATGATGAACAACCATGAGTAGTGAAATTATGTCCCCAGATCCTGTGCATCCTTGCAGTATTCCAGGAACAAATTCAACAAATACGGGGCCCAACTAAGTGTGGTGCCTTATACATAATTTGATGCAGCTGCAACAACCCCGGCAGGGACTTCCCCCTTATGACATTTCCTGAGTAATTTGCATGTCATAACTTTTGTGTCCATTCTTGTCGCTACGTCACTAATACGATTGATTATGATTCCCTATGACCCCCTTTATGTACCATGCTTCTTCTTCATTTCCTCATCCAATGCCTTCCGCTTCATCTTGTCCTCAAGGAACTATGCGGGTGCCTCCCCTTGTGATGGTAGCCCTGTGATGTATGCAATGAGATCTATGTCTATTGAGACAATCTGTTCCAGCCACAAGTATCCTCTGTGGGTGACTACCATCAACTGCTTGACGCATTTGTTTGCATGTTGGCCCCTCCCAAACTGTGGGATGTCCAATAGGCCTAGAATCTTGGTTTTGGCCAATTTGACTACCCACTGAATTGCTTGGTTAATCAGTTTACCAAAGGGTCATATAACGATAGTCTCTCAATAGAATTTCTTGGAAAACAACAGAAACTTGTCCATGTCTGTCACATCATGGTCTGAGTACCACAATTTCTCCACTTGGCCTAACATATTTCCTGCGATATGTACCCTTTCTGGAATGTGTGGCAAGACAATGCTCATGGCGGCCTACTTGCGCAGTGATATTGGTACTAGTTGTTTTCCCTTCCATTGTGGTGGATGGCTTGAGGTTCTAGCCTCCATTGTTCACTCTGTTTCCTACTCGTCTTCCCAAATAGTGACATCTTCCACTGTGCCCTCCTTTGGCTGTTCAATTGTGGTTGTCTACGAACTTTCTGGCGCGTTCGTTTTTGCCTAGTTTGGGACCATCCCATTAAATTTTGGGGCTTCTTCATGGTTTTTGGGGTGTGAATGGTTTCCTGCATCCTCAGCCTATTGGCCTTGTCCCCGTTTTGGTGCATCAATGTCTATGCCCACTAGTGTTGTTTTTTGGGTTTCCTCCACAATAGGTGTGGGGCTTCCTGGTGTCATATCGGGTGATGAGATTTCATCCACATTGACGACTTCTGGATGCTGAGGTGGTTGTTGTTCATTTTCCTATGGTTGCGGTGGTGGTTTGACGTTACTGTGAGGTCATTTGCAAGTCTGGCTCGACTCTCCCAGTTTGGGTGGTGCCATGGTGGTAAAATTACTTTTTGATGAGCCTATTGGCTTCAGTAACCTTTGCAACCTTCTCTCTCTGCTCTCTATCACCCTATGATTTTCTTGATTTCACAATAGCCCTTCAATCCTGGCGTGCTTCTCTTATATATAAATCGGGTAAAACTTCTCGGAGACATTACCCATCATACGTTTTAAATAAACCGATGCTTCCCGCGTACTTTCCATTGATATCCCTTTTTGTCACTAGTTGACACAATTAATGCAGTGTCTTGTCAATCATTTATGTCATTTAAGTTTGATAGTTCTCATCCATTGGCACTTTATTTTTCGTACCCACTATTCTCACGTGTTTCCACTTTTTAGTGACCACTGTTCTTTTCTCTGTTGTTTTAGCATTTTCGATTATGTGTACTTCATTCTCTTTTCTGTGTGCTACACCTTTTTTTTTTGTCTTTTGATGTTCGATGCGGTACCCCCTTTGATTTTTATTTTTTTGTTTGTTTTTTGTAGGTGCTGGGAGGTGGAATGTCCCTATATAGCTTTAGTCAACTCCCATTGATCATCCCTCTGAGTTCTATTCCTCTTAAATATTTCAATTGTACAACCCCCCCATCTTTGATAGTCTTTACTTCATATGGTCCTAACCAATGCATTATGAGTTTTCCTGGGTGTTAAATGTCATACACCAAGACTAAGTCTCCCTCCTTGAAGTCTTTCCTCTTGATATGTCTGTCATACCAATATTTTCCCTTGATTTATGTACTTCTTTCTGAAACCATGCTACAATCATGTCTTCCTCCATGATCATCAGTTGATTTATCATTTCCTGTACTACGCCCCGTTCTGTCATGTTTGTAATTGTTGCTACACGCAGAATAGGTATCGAAAATTCTAATGGAACCATTGCTTCTTATCCATACACCAATCTGAATGGTGTGTTTCCTATCAACTTTTTTCATGTGGTCATGTACGCCCACATTAGTGCTGGTATATTTAAGTCCCAATCATCCCTATTAACGTTGCATATATTCGTAAGTGCATTTTCAAGGATTTTGTTCAAGGCTTCCACTGTTACATTTTCCTGAGGGCGATATGGTGTACTCTTTTGATGATGAACTTGAAAATCCTCATTCATAACCTTAATAGTATTTTTAATGAAATGAGTTCCTTGTTCACTCATCAAAATCCTTAGGAAACCAAATCTAGTGATCACTTGCTCAAACAGGAAGTGTGTTGTTCTCTCTCACTGCAATATTTTACTGGTGTTGTTTCCGCCCATATTGTTAAGTATTATGTTGCAGTGATAATGTATCTCGCTCCCGACCTTTTTGTTGGTGGGTTAATCATTCCCACAAAATCTATTTCCCATTTTTCAGATACCTTCAAGGTTACTTGTCGTTTAAGGGGCATTTCATCCATTCTATTCGGTTTACCAACCCTCTGATATACATCACATTTCTGGAAGTAGTCCTTTGAGTCTCTATTCATGGTCAGCTACCATAGTATTTTGTTCAATATCTTCTACATCATAGCTTTTTCTGCATAATGTCCTCCTGCTATTCCCTCGTGGGATTTTTCTAAGATCCTTAGTCTTTCATGCTCTAGCACATATCTTATCAAGATGTTATCTGAACCCATTTTTCATAAGTGTCCTACAATCAATTGATAGTCTGCATCCCCAACTACTAGGTTTTTCTTTTGTGCAGTTTTGAATTCCTATGGCATAGTCCCCATACTCAAGTACTGGATGATGTCTATGAAGTATTCATCGGCTATCTGGACTGAAAATAATTGTGTGTTAAGAAATTTATCCTCTAGACTCGCATGTTCCTCCCCATTTGTGATTCTCGACAGGTGATCAGGTCCTTCATTCAACTTTCTAGGTTTGAAAATCACTTCGAAGTAAAATTCTTGTTACAGTAATAACAATCTACAAATCCTCCCCCCCAACATTGTCTTGTTGATGAGTTATTTGAGTGATGAATGGTCTATGAAAATATTGAAATGTTTCCCCAATAAATAATGTCTGAACTTATGAAGCACATAGACCATCACTAAGCCTTCTCTTTCTATGGTATTATAATTTTTCTCCGATTCTGACAGTTTTCTGCTAGCAAATGTTATTGGATGGTCCAATTCTCCTGCTCCTGGATATGCTAGAATGTCTCCAAGTGTTATGTTTGATGCATCGACATGTATTTGGAATGTCTTTTCCCAATCCGGGAATACTAGTATTGGTGCGGCTACCATCTTCTCTTTAAGGGTGTCCAATCCATGTTGACAATCCTCATTCCACTTAAACTTTGCATCTTTCCTTAGAAATTTATCCATTGGCGTAGTGATCTGCGCATACCCTTTTATAAATTTCTTGTAATATCATGTGTGTCCCAATGTCTCTCTCAATTGGAAGACTATTTTTGGTGGTAGGTAGATTAACAATTACTGCAATCTTGGCCAGATCTACTAGCAAGCCTTGCTTGCATACTATATGGCCCAATAGTATCCCAAAAGGTGTTCTGAAGATGCAATTATTTATATTTAACTATATCTGGAACTGTCGTCATATTTCTAACATCAATCGCAATACCTCTACATGGTCTTTGAATAGACTATAGACTGTCCAATCGTCCAGATATACCTCTAGAAACTGGTGGATGAAATCTTTAAAGGCATCTATGACTACTCTGGAGAATATTGTTGGTGCATTCTTCAGTCCAAATGACATGACTGTATACTGGTAGGATCCCCATTCCATGGAAAAAGTGGTCATGTATATGTATTCTGGTGCTATCTTGATCTAATGGTATCCTGAGAATCCGTCGGTGAATGAATAAGCTTCATGTCCTCATACATTCTCCAAGACCTCATTTGTGAACTGGGTAGGGAACGAGTCATGTACGCACGCATCATTTAACTTCCTAAAGTCAACACATATTCTTATCCACCCTTGTTTCTTCTCCCTTATTACCATCGGGCTTGACCATTCAGACTCTTCTACAGGTTCTATGATTCCATCTTCCAACATCCTATCGATCTCAGCTTTGACGTTTTTCTTATATATCGGGTTTAGTCTGTATGGTCACTGTCTGATCGGTCTTGCCTCATCTCTGAGAGGTATCTTCATTTCACCTAGATATCCTACTATGCATTTCATTTATGCGAACATTGTTGGGAACAAGTCACTGTACTCATGCAGTAAATCTATTATACTTTCCATTGTTTTCTCATACCAATAGTCTCTAATGCTGGCCATTTTGGGAATCTCAACTGTCCCAATATTGAATTTCTTCACCTTGATCGACACAACAATTAATTTTGATTCCATAGGTGGACCTTCCACTTCTCTCTAACCTTCAACTTCCTCAATCTGAATATCGTGTGGGTCATCTTCATCTGGTGCTTCTTCTTGCACATGGTAGCATGACAGTAGTTCTTTCACTATCTATCTATTTTGTTGTTGTTATTTTGTCATAAGTTCAACTTTTGGTTCCATAATGAATATCACCCATATGATTTGTTTAAGTGTTGCGTCTATGTTTGGGTTCTCATACTCAAATGAGAAAGTGACTGTAAACTTTTGATGTAATATTGTCCAACTTGTAGTTCCTCTGTCCAGTTCTTGGTCTATATACTAGTTTGTTCGGATACCTTCTAATGTGTGAAAAAAATGGTGAGGCGATTCGTCTGGTGGTGTGTTGGCACAAGGGCAGAACCAGGGTGCAATGCTACAACAATGCACCAACAAATCCCTAAGTACCGACCCTTTTGGTAACACCTGCGAAGTAGATGAAGTCTCACTCGAGGTAGAGGCAGGGGTGGTTGAAAGACTCAGGTGTCTGCAACCTTAGTTGGGACACAGTTCTGTGATTGTACTACTTAGTAAACCACTTAGCACCATTAGTTCCTCAATATGAAATCAACATCTACTTCGCTAATAACAAAGGGGTTCACAACATCCACACTAATCTAATGTATTTAAGCACTTAACATAGGTAAATAGACTAGATCAAGCAGATCAAGCACTAAGCATAGCCATATAGATCAGATCTAACTTTATTGCATATAATAAGCACAAAGAATAAGTAGATCTATCTAAATACATCAAAGCACTTAGAAAAAGAAGACATAAACACATGAAGACAAGCACAAAGAAAGACAACACAGTGTTTACGTGGTTCACCCCCACCCTGTGGCTACATCCACCAACTCTTCTTCTTTATTGTCTTCAGTCAATTGGTTACAAGAACAAATCCATCAAAACCCTTACTCTGCACAGGAAAAAATATATGTGCAACTTGCTAGATCCTTCTTCCTTGTGTTACAACACTAAGTCCTCCATAATCTACTATAAGGACCTACACTTAGCTTTGCAAGTCTCTTACAGTCATGCACAAATCACTTACAGAATCTACTCGCACTTAGCATACATTCACATCACATAGATGCAACAACCCCCCCTTTCTATCTAGCCTAAGTATCTATTTATATATTACAAAATAGGCCTAAAAATGGGTAAACCCATGGGCCGACATCCCATTCCCGTTATATATTCCCAAAAACCCAAAAAGGATCCAAAAGTGGGCTGAGATCCCATGATATCCACTTCATCTTGCGCTCCTCCTTCGACAGGTTGTCGAAGTCCCAAAATAGGTCAATATGACCAAGAATCTCCCAAAACTTGGTCAAGGGCCAACAAGCCCCCAACACTCACCTGTGACTCGTCTTGAGTCACTCAGATCTGACTATTTCTACCTCAAACGCCTCAAGCTTGGCTCAAGCTGCTTCAACCTATTGCTATGCGACGACCTCTTGCTCGATGAACTCTTGGATCACTACGTCATTCACAGGCCCTTCTAGGCATTGTTCTGTTGTGATGACAACATGTTCTAGCTCTACTCATCGGCTTTCAACCTCTGTGAATAATTGGCATGCCTTATCTTGTATTGGTTGAAGCCGTTGAGTAACTTCCATCACTCTACTTTGAATCATATGGATATTCTATTGGGCGATGCGTTGCTCCTGAGATCGCTTCATTATTTCCACGGCCGACAAGGCCTTCAACTGCACCTGTAGTGTGTCTGTGTGTTTCTTTGCTTCCTTGAGTTGCGACTCTAATGCTTGTAACTCTGGATTCTCAGTGAGGTTCTCATATGTTTGGGCACTGTGGTTACTTAGCTTCTTGCACTCCAAGGCAAGAGATTTTGGTCTGTCAATTGTGTTGCGGGAAGTTGCTTCCATTTGATCTCTTATATCTTGAGGGGTCTCGGGCACAGTGTGGAGCTCCAAGTCTGCTATGAGCTACTGGAGCCGCTGGATTACTTCTTCAAGTTGTGCCACCTGCTATGGAACTTTCTCTTTGGTCTTTACTTCTATGAATGTCACAGAGCAAAGTGTTGTGTGAACCATTTCCTTTACTTCGAGTTTCTTTGCGAGCAACTGTTCCTTTCTTTGTTGTAGTTGTGCTTTTTCTTCATCCCACTTCGCTTGCGGAGAAATATTTTCCCGTTCTGCAGTACTGCGTTGTTCTACAAGGTCTCCCTGTACTTGTACCAAAGCATGGGTGGCTTGCATTGTTTCTTCTTGAGCTCATCTAAGGAGATCTTCAACTATATCAACGATTCGGTGGAGTTGAGCTAGCTCATCTCCTAGTTCTGGCATTTCCAATAGTAGAGGTGTAGTGGAGACTGCGCGACTGGACTGAAGTGCCTGTTGCACCCCTTGAAGTTCAACCTTAATTCGATTGTATATCTCCTCATGTTGAGCCTCTTGCTTCTATGCTATCTCCAGCGAAGCATCATTCAGTGCTGCTACAATGAAATCGAAGTCATCTAAGGTGAGAGTAGTCTGCATTTTGGTCATCGATGCTCTCAATTTCTTCTAGGAAGAAGGCTTTGGGGGGGAAACCTTCTTTTTCTTCAAGGGATCCTCCTCATCTCTAGGTAGTGTAACCTCTCCTTTCTTCTATTCAAATTTTGCACCATCTATCTCTCCACCATCTTCTCCTTGCTCTACTGAGATGGAAGCGGTCTTCATAGATGCACTGTCTAAATCATGAATCTCTTTTGTCTTCTTTATCTTGCTAGGTTCGGGTGTATCCGGTGTAGTTTCTGGACTATCTATATCGGATATCTCCACAGGGTCTGCTGGAATGACGAGGTTGGCCGACCAGTCCTTGGTGATTTCTTCTAAGTCCTCCTCTTTCATCTTGTAGTAATATTGAAGTTGTTGCTTATGCTTGTCAACGAACGTTGTAATATAAATGAAATGGCGGTCCACGTTGAATTTCATTAAAGGCCGAAACCTGTGAAGATTAATTGGCGTGATGCGAGGCTCAGAATGGATTGCTAACTTCATCTGATTGTAATATGTGTTGAATATGACATTTGACTACCATTTCTTGTTCATTTCACTAGAATACCACAGTGTACTGAAATTCACAGCCAGAGGTTCAAAGGGCTCGATGTCCGGGAAGGTCGCACATTTCGACATCTCCCATGTGATGAAAGCAATCAAGATTAGAAGCCAACTGTAGTGGAACTCATATCCTTGATATTGTGCTTCCATGTAGTCCAATTCCAAACGGTTCATGAGGTACTTCGCCTAATTCATTTGTAGGCCCTCCGCGCACTTCCCTGCAAGGTCAACTACAAAACCAGTGACTTGGGTGGTTCGCTTCTTGTGGACCAACTTTCCCGCGATCAATTGACAGGATAGGCACACTGCACTGATTTGGATAGAATCTACCTTGTAGCCTTGTGTTCCTTTCTCGACATCGTTGTAAGTGTATTTTATCCTTTGAGATAAAGCACGATCCATGGTTTTTTCAAGATATAAATCTTGTGGGTCAAGGCCTTTTATACTCAGCCCTTTGATCTGATTGATCAATGTTGGATCCACTGTGATACAATGGTGTAACCACAAGTATCTTCCATGGTAACATGATAGCAACAGCTTGATGCATGCATTCACTTCCTGGTGTCTTCCGAAGTGAGGAATCTTCATGACATTGAGTAGTGTGAAATGTGTGAGGTTATGGGTCCATGACTAAGGAATTATCTTTGAATTCTTTCCTTTTTTCCTAGTCAGGTACTTATGTGGGGCGAGCATGTTGTAAACCTTCCTGTCGCTGAGGTTGAAGTCTCTAAACTTCAACGCTACAAACTTATCTTGGTCTGTGCAAACTACGTGTATCCCCTTCGAGAGGTACGCAGTAACCAAGTTATACTTCAAGTCTCTAGGCACACTATCTCGATTTATGGCGTCGCTTAGAGGTGGTAGGTAGGCAGGCAATATGCTCAAAATCAACTTAGCATTCACGAGATCATCTCTGTGTTTAGTTCACTTTTCGACTGTGGGCCATGATGGTCTGGCTAGAGCAGTGGACAGAGAGGCAAGAAGTCCTCTCGTCGATGATGCTTGTAGACTAGTAGACAATCCTCTCTCTAACATGACTCTTTTAGTCATCAAGTCGAGGAGTAATTTTTTTACTGATTCTTCAACTGCAGTGAGCTCGTCGGTCATACGCACTCGGGATTAATAATATCGTGTTCACAATTAACTCAAATACTACACTAGAATAAATAGAAAGAGGGAAATGATCACTGTATATAATTTACTTGGTCTGCGGGCTTTAATTCTTGGTTAGAAAAAGTGTTCTCTGTGCATGGCTCAATGGGATAAATAGGAAACCCGGCAACAATTCACTTATAATGGATATGAAGCCTCATTAACTCTTGTTTTGTCCGTTATGGCATGGTCCAATGGTATAGTGTTGAGATATTAATGTTTTATGACCCATTCGGAGTGGAAGTCGAATGAATATATCGGTCCCAATGGCCATATTTCCTCACCATGGCGAAGTGCCATGTGTTGTTGTTATGATATCCCAACGAAGCTCCAATTCTGCAAATTTTATGTCTGCGAAGTTCCCTCTTGAACCTTCTGTAACTTTTCAAACTTAGCTCTCTTCTCACTTAGATTCCTAGCCTTCCTCCCAGCGAGCTTCGTCTCGGTAGTCCTTTTTCCATTCTGATTCATATCGTCTTTAGATATAGTCACTACGCACTGTTGATATTCTCTCCTAGGACTTAGGGGTAAACCTCATCTTTATCCAAGATAGGTACTTCAGTCTCCTGTGAGTCTTCTAATGTTCTTGCAACTTCAACATCTGGGTTTATAGTGTTAAATATCTTCGATTTGTTCTCATCTTCTTCAATCAAGTATGCGATCCTTCTAGTCATGAAATCTTTTAACTCTTGTTTCTTCTGCTCTAAAACTTCTTCTTCTTCTTTTCATCTGTCTTGATCTCTTTCAATCCAAGGTTTCCCTAGTAACATGGTAAATAGGGCATTGTCCTCAATAAATTGAATAATCTCAATATCTTCTTATGTCGAAGTTCCATTTGCATTCATAGGTATTTGATCGAGCCTCCCAGATGGGTTTACCAGTTTTCCTCTGAATAACCCTATTCCTCTTAATGAAGGAATCATAACAGGCCTCCCTATAGCTTTCCAAGTTCTCTCTGTCATAATATTCACCTGTGTTTCCTCGTGTAGAACACAGTCAATGTTGAAGTCTCCTATTCTTGCTTCGATGCATTCATTTTCTTTAAAGATCTCTGATAATCTAAAATGTCGGTGGTCATTCAAGGTTTATTTCATCTGTAGCAATACCTTCTCTAATTCTTTCTGGGGTTCTGCTATAGCCTTAGTTTCTAGATCTGCCTTACGGTTTTCTTGTTTTATGTTCATACTTTCAATCTTAGTAATCATTCTAGGGAAATCCAACACTTCATAGTCCATAGCTTTGAAACAAAGACAACCAGGTCTTTTTCCCAGGCTATGCCTTAGCAAGGTGTCTTGGTTTTCTGCAGCTATAACAGAGGGTTAATCCTCTCTTTATTTTAAATGATCCCCAGCTTATCTTGTACTGTGCGCTAGGATCATAGGAGCTAACCTACAATAAATTCTTTCTAGGATCCTACATCCATTCGTTAGTCCAAACATTCTTTCTATGCATAGGTATAACATATCTTTCACTATTCTTATCAGATCTACTCATATCAAATCTTCTTTCATCTATTAATACCCTAGTTTTCAAACTAGGACAGACTCTATTAAACATACCTAGATCCATACACTAGAAACAAAAATTTCCACTTATCTTACTTCTACAGAGCACGAAGCTTTCATATCTAGAACTTTTCAATATTCTTACTTTTCTCAGAGCACCGAGCTTGCAGATATTACCTCTTTTAATAAGACGTTCTCACTTTTACCATTCTTAGAGCATAAAGCTTCCAGATCTTGCTTCTTTCCTTCATATATGACTTCTTTCTTTTAGCACAGAGCTTTATAAATCAAGTAGAATACTGTGCACTAGGGCACATATCTACGCACATAGCATTCACAATCTCAGGTCGAATCTTTTCACAAAGCTTCTACTTTCTCAGTTCACAACAATGACAGCTTCAGGTCTCGACAATGGAACCATTTGTTGGCACAGGGGAAGAACCAGGGTTCAATGCTACAACAACGCACCAACAAAGCCCTGGCTATCGGCCCTTTCGACCACACCTTCGAAGAAGATGAAGTCTCACCCAAGGTAGAGGCAGGGGTGGTTGTAAGACTCAGGTGTCTGTAACCTTAGTTGGGACACAGATCTATGATTGTACTACTTAATAAATCACTTAGCACCGTTAGTTCCTCAACATGCTATCAACATCTACTTCACTAATAACATAGGGCTTCATAAAATCCACACTAACCTAATGTATTTAAGCACTTAACATAGGTAAATAGACCAGATCGAGCAGATCAAGCACTAAGCATAGCCATATAGATCAGATCTAATTTTCTTTCATATAATAAGCACAAAGCATAAGTAGATCTATCTAAATACATCAAAGCACTTAGAAAAAGAAGACATAAACACATTAAGACAAGCACAAAGCAAGACAACACAATGTTTACATGGTTCACCCCCACCATGGGGCTACGTCCATGAACTCTTATTCTTTATTGCCTTCATTCAATTGGTTACAAGCACAAATCCATCAAAACCCTTACTCCACAAAGGACATAAGATCTATGCAGCTCGCTAGATCCTTCTTCCTTGCATGACAACATTAAGCCCTCCACAATATGCTACAAGGACCTACACTTAGCTCTGCAAGTCTCTTACAGTCATGCACAAATCACTTATAAACTCTACTCACACTTAGCATACATTCACATCACATAGATGCACCAACCCCCC
>ML781361.1:889818-912912 GCA_009831015.1 Picea engelmannii | reverse complement strand
TTTAATGATATCAACATATTTATTTCTAATTTTCCTTATGTGATGCTCTTCTAATATTGGTTTAGTGTTTGTCAAGATTCATTAATTGAAAGTGACTAGGGTGGAAACAAGATACAACATTGATAGGAAATATTATTTAATGATATCAAGGATTTTGATTTTTATGGGTAGGTGGGGTTCATACTTTACACTATGTTGGTCTTCTGGAATGTTCATGTTGTATATGAATCATGCTCAAATAAATAAATAATTAATTAATCCCAACTTTGTTGAGCCATAATGCATTTCTATTGACCCCAGGTATCCGTCCTTTGTGGAAGAAAGTAATCCACATCATCCATCCTTCCTCTTTCTCTTTCCAGTATGAATCTGACATGAAAAGAAAAATGATCCACAATTTATGAATCTGACATGGAAAGAAAAATGATCCACAATTTTGATGCAGTGTCTTCCCTTTTTTATGATTTTCCTTCAATTACGCTTTTGCTTATTGTGTTTGGAGAGAATAATTGCACCTACATTTGTGTGGATAATTAATTTCCCACAATATGTGGCCCTTTACAATGCAATGGTGAACACGCCATTTGAATAAATGATGTGAAGGTCCTAAGCGATTTTCCACAATCACATGATTTGAATAAATGTAACAAGGTCACAATTGGTCAGATGGTGAAGGTAGTAAGAACTGTCAACATGGGCTGAGGTAAGGTTAGGTTAAAGTGTGAATGTGAATGTGAGGGTTCTAATAAGTGTCATAGGAAGGTTAGGTTGGGTTGATTTGATTTGTTTTGTTTGTTATTTTAATTTTATCTTTAGAGAGAGTATGGAGTGACGTTAAAATGGGAAGGTCCTCAAAAGTGTGAAATGGGTGGTTATTGGTTTAATAATTTTTTATTCAGAAATATGGCAAGGACAACTATATGGCAAAAACCAAATTACTTTGTGGATTTGCTTTGCATTTTTGGGTTAAACTAACAGCGTCCACGTGGCGCTAATTCAATTCATACTATGCAACCAATCTAATTTAATTCATGTTAAGTTTCATATTCTTAAATTCCTTGTCAAATGTGAGGGGTTCTTCTCTCCTCGTTGGCCACGTGGACGGAGTTAACTTTACGTGCTCTTATTCGCTACTCTGTCTTTCCTCGGTTGGCACATGTGTTGTTTATTTATCCGGCCGCTCAACGTCGTCCCCTTTTTAATAAAAGCTCGGAATGATAAGTGGAGGACGTTATTGAAAGAGTAGAGTATTGGGACCCTAGGGATTCTTCCTCTAGGACTCTAGAGAAGGGGACGTTCAACGGCATTGAGAATGATAAAAAAAGAAGTTAGGAATGTTATTTAAAGATAAATGATAATGATGGTTGTAGAAGGGAGAGGGATAATTTATTTATTTTATTGCCTTCTTCATAGTATTGAGGTACATTTATCTTACTTGTATTATATTTTATTTATAATACTTATATTTTATGTCAATTTAAAAGGAATATAATATTTTATATTAACCTTATACGTTAGTCGAATGAAGATATAAATAGAAATATAAAATTTATAAAGTTTACATTTTAGGTTGGTTTAAAAGGAATATAATATTTTATATTAACCTTATACTCGAATAAAGATATAAATAGAAATAAAAATTTTATAAAGTTTACATAAAAATTATTAGATAAAAAGAAAGATATTAATTTACCCATAAACAAAATATTCATATATGAACTCTCAAAAAAAAAAATACTTATAATAGCTAATATTGTATGTTATCTTATAAATAAATTTAAAAATATTTTTATATGTATGAAAAAATTTAAAAAATTTATCTAAAATGATAAAAAGATTAACACATTTATCTCTATATATTAAAGAGAGTTTTAGATTTTATGCAGAGGAGGTCTCATACACTAATTTGGAGTCTCGTTTGGTTCTAATCTTAACAAATAAATTATGATTATTAATATATACATTTAGTATGTGTTTCTTTTTCGGAGGTCACACTTTCAAATCTAAAGAAGCTAGAGTATATACACTTTCATAGACTTTAGCACTCAAATAGCTCCATGGAGGGAGTCAATGAGGTTTCATACACCAATGTGGTGTTTGTGACCTTAAAATTATATATATATATTATTTCTCACTTTTATAGAGTTGAGTTGAGTGAGACAGCATCATGCCTAAATAAATTTTAAATCATCAAAAAAATTATATATTAAGAAATTCAATGTGATCTCGAATTAAGATGGATCCACGATGTTAATATATCAATGTAAATCCATCTTAATTCTAGATATATTATGGGCTTAGAGGGATCAAATTCCTTGAAGTGCAAACCTTTCTTCAAGTTTTTATAATCTAAAAATGGTTTCAAAATCAAATTATTATGGGTTTTTAACTCCATACATTTCGTAATTTCTTTATTAAGTATGTGTATGTATGTGTGTCAATTGAGTTTAGCTTAGGTGGTTGGAAAGAATGATTGTTATTTCCCTACCCAAATTATTTATGATGTACAAGAATTTTGAAAAAACTCATATACTTATTATAAATCAATATTGTGTTGTTCATGATCTCAAGAGTTCTTAAATACTTCAAATATTATCTTGGAGTGAAAACCATTAAGAAATCCCAACTCAAATAATAACCTACAACCTACATAGTTAAATCCAAAAAGTTCATTCAAGACCATGGTATAAATTTTAGCATAAAAAGTCACACATAAACAGGGTGTGATACAAACATCATAATGGTAAAGGTTATTGATTTGAAATTGAAACGTGTAAAGGTTGGTTACACAGGGATATATAGGTTCTCCAATATTATATTATCAAGGTTGGGTTGCTTGTTCACATTATTTTATAATAGTGTGGGTTTTGGGATGAAACTTAAGAGAATAAATGATGAAATTTAAGACAATAAATGATCAAATTGTTTTGTTTTAAGGTGAGAAAAAAAAGTTTGTATAATGTCTTAAATATAATATTGTTTTTAAGTGGGTATTTTTATATTTTTTTAGAGATTATTGTCTCAAAACAATATAGAATGCAAATCATTTTGTCTTTACAAAATAATATGGTTTTTGTCTCTTCAAAGACAATATATAATAAATTTTTAGTCATAGAGAAAAAATGACATAAAAATTATTTTATTAAAAATAAATTACATTATTATCAGAAAAAGCCATTGAGAAAAAATACATAAAAATTATTTTATTAAAAATAAATTACATTATTATCTATTAACTTTTCTTAGGGCATGAAAGTTCATTCAACACCATGGCATAAATTTTAAGATAAAATGGCACACATGGACAAAGGGTGTGATCCAAACATCATAATCTCCAAGATTGGAAAGGCCGAGCTTTGATTCACATTATTGTACTATTATATAATAGTGTTGGTTTTGAGATGACATTTATTTTCTATTATATAATATAATAGTGTGGGTTTTGAGATGAAATTTAAGAAAATAAATGATTAAATTGTTTTGAGGTGAGACCGAAAAAAAGCTCGTTTAATGTTTCAAATATCGTCTTTAAGTGAGTATCTTTATAGTGAGTATCGTTATAGAGACAATTGTCACGAAATAATATAGAATGCATATCTTTTTATCTTTATAGAGACAATATGACTTTTGTCTCTCCAAAGACAATACACAATGCATAAAAAAATTTCTTAGTCATTCAAAAAAATGACATAAAAATTATTTTATTAAAAATAAATTACAATATTATTTATTACCTTACCTTAGGGTATGATGAAATTATTACCTTACCTTAGGGTATGATGAAATTGAACTACCAGCCTCTTATAAAAATTATTTTATAAAAAATAAATTACAATATTATCTTTTAACTTACCTCAAGGCATGATGAAATTGAACTACCAACCTCCTACTTGTAATGTGTAATGTGGATGCTCTTTCTCTTTAGTTGAGCTAACACTCTATAAAATTATAATTTAGTAAAAAGGGGCCAGTAGTTTTACAACTCCTAATAATTTCTACTATTATAAAATATAGTCTCATATATTATATTGCATGTTGTTTTCTTTTTATAAATATCTTTCTTTTTATATTTATAAGAATAAAAACATGCCATTGATTAATCTTCCCATAAATTATGCAGTACAATTTGTTGTATAATTACTTACATTACTAGTTTATTAAGAAAACTAGACCTATTGCATGCTCTTTCTCTTTCGTTGAGCTAACATTGTATAAAATTATAATTTAGTAGAAAGGGGCAAGTAGTTTCACAACTCCTAATAATTCCTACTATTATAAAATATAATATAATATATTATATTGTAGGTTGCTTTCTTTTTATAAATATAAATATATTTATATTTATATTAATAAGAATAAAAGCACGCCATTGTTTAATCTTCCTTCAAATTATGTAGTACAATTTGTTGTAAAATTACTTACATTACTAGTTTATCAATAATTACTTGCATTGCTAGTTTATTAATACATAAGAAAACTAGACCTATTGCATGTTTACTGTATAAAATTAGAGTTTAGTAGAAAGGGGCAAGTAGTTTCACAACTCCTAATAATTCCTACTATTACAAAATATAATATAATATATTATATTGTAGGTTGCTTTCTTATTAATATAAATATAAATATATTTATATTTATATTAATAAGAATAAAAGCACGCCATTGCTTAATCTTCCTTCAAATTATGTAGTACAATTTGTTGTAAAATTACTTACATTACTAGTTTATTAATAATTACTTGCATTGCTAGTTTATTAATACATAAGAAAACTAGACCTATTGCATGTTTATAATTAAAATTGGAGTTTATACTAGTTTAAATATTAGACATAAATATTAGACATACTTGTAGTTTAAATATTCTTACTAAATATTTTAAATTATAATGTTTTTAACTATGTTGTAGTTGGACTATCAGGTCTTCTTGAAATCCTGCCTATATATTTGGGTCAACAATTCAAAGGACCACAAATTCTCACAGGCACTAGCTTTTCTTTTGCTCTTTCTAGATATTATGAGCATATTTCACTCTTTTGTTATAACATGTTTTGATTTTTCTTATCGATAGGATTTAAGTTTGTTAAAAAAATATTTAATAATAATTGTGAAATTTGTCATATTTTTGCACCTTGGATTCATGCAAATGTTTTGCCTCTAAGGAAACAAGTGGATAGTTTTAGGCATTCTTGAGCGAAGTTCATGAACATGGCCAATTCTAAAAATCTTAACAAGATCATATTGGAAGGCTTATTTTAGATAAACACAAGAACTATTGACTTTGTTTAGGTTGATTAGTTGCATCACCTTATGCTGCAAAAATACATGTTGACATAGTTCCAATATATTCTTCTCAAATATCTCTTGGAATTTATATAGGTGACATGTTTTTATTAATCAATTTGTAGAGCATGAGTAAGTAGTTGATATGCTAAAATTCAATGTTGGACACAAAATGATTTGATTGGTTTTTTTATGAAGAAAATTATGATGTCCAATGGTTTCAGGACTAAAAATATACAATGAGAGTGTTGTTGAGCACTCAACACACCCTAAAAAGTCTATGTCCATTTATACTTTTCGGGTACCACTTGATCCTTTGCACTGTTCATTTTCACTTCAGTATGAAACTGATGTCTGTGCTTATCTTTTATGTTTGATGTTAAAATTGTTTAAAGTCTGCTCGAACACACAATAGAGAATCTTCTTAATTTTAAATGGGACTTAACAACTACTTAAGGAATCGACAATCTAAAGCTTTCCCCAACATGCTTAGGAAGTTTGGCATCGATAAAGCTCAAAGGTGACAAAAATCGCTTGAGAAGTTCAAAATAGCCGTGTGTCGATCTTCATCGGCGTCGGTGGACGAAAGTCTCTCTTTTCTGTGAATAAGCTTCGCTAAGAATATCGCCGAACACTGATCCATTTGGCTTCGGCAAGAAAACAAAAATTAAGTGTCGCGCAAGGAGAAAAGTGGTATCGCCGACCGCCGACTCCTGAAACGTGTTTGGCGATGGAAGCTTACAAAGATGATAACCCGCCAAGAAGCTATGCACTTGAACTTTCCTCGATCCCCGATATCATCGACGTCGAAATTTTTTATCAGGAGGATACCAGTAGAAGTATGCACAAAGGTAGTAGTCGATCTCTGATCTCCTCATCAGAGAGACACTACGTGATGAGACATTTTGACCCTTAGATTTGTTAGGTACGATGCATTTAAAAGGTTAGTTAATTTGTGGATCGTGCATTAGTTTCTAATTCATGTGCGTATCAAAAGAGACCGTTTAAGCCTGTCGATACAATGCATCTTCCTTCGTGCCTCCGCCATCAACCGGTTAGAATTTACTTGCAGAGATCCAATCGTAGTTTATTTTGAATTAGATTCATTACTCATATTAACTGATTGATGCGACGGAGAGAATCTCTCCAGTCATATTCTTTTGATTCATTGTGTGTGATCTTATTCTGCGTGACAAGGAGTTTAGAACACACCGAAGAGTGAGGCTAACGATCCGAAGAAGGCATCCAAGGTTCAGTGAGTATTAGACAACTATCTTAGCAAACATTACAGGTATGTATCCGCTTGTGGTGTTTTACGTTTCATTTTTATGTGTTCCCACCCAACACTGCTATGTACACCTGTTTAAAGGGACTTTTAAATTGCAGGAACAATGCCTCTGAAGAAACCATCCACGAAGAAATCCCCAAGAGCGCAAAAGCTGCAAGAACCAGAAGCAGGATAGGGCTCCCCCCCAACGGTTGCAAGACAATTAGAATTTTCTCACAAGATGGTGCCCGTCAGTAAGACAACCACCAAGAAGGCCTTCGTCCATCCCCCGGCCTTCGGAGACATAGAGGCAAACATTGGAGCCAAAACAACATTTCCTCGTTGGGAAGAATTGTTTAAGAAAATCAAGAAGGAGGAACCCCTCGAGTATACCCCACAAAACAACCCTAATGTAAGAAGACTCAATGATTATGTCCTCCCAAATATCTGTAGGACCTATCTACACATGGTGGAAAGCTGGAATCCAGTGTTCCCTTGCATTGAGCTCCTAAATTGGCTCATTGACCACACCGATGCACAATTTTTTTTTATTAATGACGACAACGACGAATGCGTTGAGGTGTTATTGCCTTTAGAGGTCCAGAGTTACTACAAGATAAGGGAGACAGAAGAAAAGTTGAGCACTAATTTCATTGTAAGTTTCCATGCAGCACACGACACCAGAAAAATCATGGCATCATGGTGGAGGGAAGACAAAAAATTTACGAACCAGAATGTTGGCTGGTATCTGACGGCCAATATAAGGGAACCATACATATACCTGATGGCTCTTCTCTACAGGTTGCATGGGGATAAAGATTGTTCCCGGTTTTCAGAGGCTTGGATGCCTCTAGCTTATACGGTGTCCATTTCAGGCATGAGCTTCAATTAGGGTGCCATCATCTCCAAATAGTTGAGCACCTGTATAGGACAAGCCCAGACACCGAAAGAGGGAGAAACCCTCTCCTTCTACATGGCCTCGTATCTGTTGGACGTCATCTACGCTAGGAATGTTTTTTCTAGAATAAAATTAAACTGACACTCCTTTGGACTCCCAGTCCATGTATACTTCAACGTCTTATGGGAAAACAGGTACAAAAAAATCCTATTCTCTTATCTATGACTAGTTTATTGCACGCAATCATTCTTTTCTATTGAAGAGAGAGTTCCCAAGGCTGTCAGATGAAGAAAAAACAATTATATTGTAAGTAGGTCACTGGTATCTAGATGAACGCGAGACATACATCAGGGTTTTCGGTGCCACAAGGGCACCCCATTTTTTACCCATATATGTTCTCGATCGATTAGTGTTAGGGGAAATTTTCTATCAGACCATCCTACAAGGATATAATGCCACTTTAGTAAAAGACAAGAAGAGGGCCTTCATACCTTATGGGTGTCATATTGGCTTCTACATGGTCAAAGACACCACGCATGCTAAGCAAGAAGGGCTAAGCCAATTGGAATTCCGGTTCAAAACTGGTCATTTTCGCAAACACGATTTCAAGGGCCTGGTCCTACAACACACATCACATGTATCATCCTGTTGGCCTTATGCCCATGACCGGTTTGAAGATGAATTTTCACCAAAAATTCTCAAGACTGGAATGAGGTAGCGACAAGGATAGTTGACCCTCGAACAACCAAGTTCAAGGCAATGAGTTGGGAAGAGAAAGAGACATCCTTGGAGCGGCCAACTCAAGCGATTCTCAGGACCCGGAAAGGAATGATAGCATCTGAACTAGGTGAGCAATGGGTAACCCCCAAGAAGACATCTAAGCATAAGGGGATTATCGGGACTCCCCAGTACAAGATAGGGATTCCCATGAAATTCAAGTTGCATAGGGGATGGGTAAAATTTTGTGGCAACAAAGCTAGCTGCTAATGAAGCAGATGCAGGATGATCCATACCTCATCATAACACCTGCGCTTCCAACTGGTATACGAGAAGGCGACCCAGGTTCCATAAATCCCGGTAACACCAATGGGTCAAGCAAGCCCGGATCCACAACATCGTCGGTTAATCCCTTGGTGGGCAGGACAATTCAACCAGGGGTAGGTCGGCTGTCAATAGAAACACAAGTGCCTAATCCCCTGAGAAACATCATACATATATATAGTGATGATGAGAGCTCCAGAGCCATCTCACTACACCCCTATGCGTGTCCAAGAGGAAAAGGGTCCTGAGAAAGCTTCTTCTCTTGAGCCCAAAGTTCAAGATAAGGATTTCTCGCAAGAGGAAACGAAAGCTGAAAGTGGCCTCAACACAAAGGGGCCCAATGTATTGGAAACCGAATGAGATCTGGAAAACAAGCCCAAATAGGAGGAATCGAGGAAAGAATCCCCGCGAAAGGGAATTAGCGGTTCGGTGACCAACGAACAAGTAAGTCATGAGTTTGTACTTGATGTCTCTATTCTGCCAAATACTCAAATCCCCTATGAGAAACAAGTAGAAGCTAGACCCACAAGGCACAATGAGGAAGTTCAAGAGCCCAATCTTGAACAAATATACACCACTGGTAGCCAGGGAACATGCTCACATGGGGTGATCAACAGATACCAGAGTCAGTAGACAAAGTAGCATATATCTATGCGATCTCCTACGATCAAAAGAGAAAGGCCATCGTTCAGAGGACTACAAAGAAAAGAAGGATAATGTTGGATCACTCCATATTGGTTACTACGGAGGAGAACTTAATCAACACAGTAGGCGCCTAGACGACTGAACTGATCGGCATGGGAAAGGCCCTCTCGGATGCCACCTTGGATAGAGACAGGAGAGATGAAAAGGAAAAAGTTGTCGCCCTAAAGGATCTCGAGCACTTGCGTCATCTGGTCGAATACTATAGAGGTGCCATGCAAACCGTTGTGTATCTGAAAGGTGAGTTTGACGAAGTTTACGACGAGTTCAATAAGGAAAGAAACATGTTAACCATGAATGTAGCTGAGTTCTAGGAGGACACTCTTATGGCACTCGTGAAATGAAAGGAGATGGATCGATGGTATGAAAGGGGGCAACAAGCGATAGAAATACTCGAGTACATCGAGGAAGTCTAGAAGGTTCAAGAGAAGGAAGAACATGGCATTCAGATGGTGGGAAAAAGTAGTCTTAATCGCATGAAGCGATCAATCGAGTACTGAGCTAAGATGTCTCGAGACCCACACCGAGAAATCCAAGAGCAATGGACCACATGCAAGAAGCATTGGGATAAAATTAATAAAGTAATAAAGGATATCGGTTTCACCCAGCTCGACACCCCCGATAAATTTATCGACCTGAGTGACATGGTCAAGTTGCATGTCGAACAAGACTCAATATGGACCAAAGAGCTCACAAAGATGATCGATGCGAGGCTAGGGCAAGTGCAATGATTCACAAAACCTCCAATCAGGGCCCAAACCATGCTACAACAGTTGAACTCCAGTTTATTAAAGTATCAGTCACATGCAGTAGACATCAGGGGAATATATGCAGCTCCGATGGAACAACACAGGTTTCCATGGGCCCAAACTTGTGAAGAATGGTGTATCAGTTGGACTGAATACAAGAAAAGTCACCCTTTCTAAGAAATATCTCGGCTTGACTGTTAAATAAACTGTTAGAAGATAACACCACGTGGCAATTTTTGCATTTCTTAAACTACACTTAGTCGTTAATTTCAGTTAAGATTTATATTATAAATAAAGACCTCGACGAATTAGAAATGGGTCGACTGTTTTTGTAAGAACTCTTTTTTTTTTTGTTAAGAATTATTTTGAAGCTGCTAGGAATTGAGAAATCCTATTAGGGTCCTAACCTGCACATAGGTAGAACAATATATTCAGATGTAATAAAGGTCAATATTAATAAGGCCTTTCAATAAAATAGAATAAGGCAGATGTAAGAAGACCTAATAGAAGCTTCCTCTTCTAGAAGGATCTTCCTCTAGATGCTTCTTTTTAGTATAAATAGGAGTCGAGGGTATGAGAACCCTAGCTTGGATATTATTGTAATAGAGATCTGCTCAACTGGAGGTTGCCTCCTCGAAGAGGCCCGTGAACATTGATTTCAGATTCAAAGTGCTATTTTTGTTGTTATTCTTATATCATTTTCATGTTATTATGGTGAATTTTCTGGTTATATTGTTGTTATTTTGCCATTACTATCATTTTACTTATGTTCTGCATACATTTTATATCTAGTATATTACAAGTGGTATCATAGCACTTTCCTCAACAAAAAGTGTGGGTTAATTTTTTTTCAGGGTAGAGACGTATTCCAACGTCTTTAATCCACAGAGATCTATCGTTACACGCATAAACCCACGGTTGATGGATTCATACACACAGGAAATACAAGTGGTACTTAAGCGCACATCTATTGGCCACCCTTGTAACCCTTGTTGGTACCCCTTCGAGTGGTAGCATATCAGACAACACCTGTGTACGAATCGACCTAGATTACCTGAAGCCCTCTTTAGATAAACCAATCGCCTTCCTGACTGCTACAGTGTCACCGAGAAGAACACTCAGGAAGATACTCTCTAGTACCTGGGTAGTCGTGTAGTACGACTAAGGGTACGATCTATCCTCCTTAGTTAGTGCCCTAAGATATTGGGCCGAGTACTATTGTTGGACCCCAAACGTATATCATAGAGCTATAGCACAGGGAAAACCCTTGTTTGTAGAACCCTTGAATACCTAACCCTTGGGGACAGAAACATAAACAAAGTAAAAAAGTAAAGATCTATTGTCATGCAACTGTGTTTGGGTTGCCAAGTAAATACACATTTCTTTCTGGTTAAGCATTTGGGCATTTCCTCTCTGCAGTATTCTTTAGATTTGACGTAAATTATTTCACCATTATTTCATCCCTATTCCATTGGATTCATCTCTTTTCCCTTATCACATTCATCCATATCATTTTTTTGGCAAAACGTTTTTACCCCGCTCACCCCTTTTCAATTCCCCCATCCTCATGGCCCATACTCGTAGCTAAGAATTGGAAGCTCACTTCAAAACCTTGCAATCTGGTCTCATTGAGACCCAACAAAAAGTGAAACAACTCAGTGCCAATGTCGTCTCCATCAATACAACCATGCATTCCTTAATGGGCGAAATCAAACAAGACCTCACCACCCAGCTTGAATCAGTCTTTTCGGCACTCTGCACCAAACTGCATATCCCCACAGATAACCCTTCCTCTTCCTCACCCCCACATACTGAAGGTGACCATTCCTCTCATTCCCATACCTTGTAGAACCATCACTTTCAACGTGACCTATGCCTTCCACGGGTGGATGTGACCAAATTTGATGGCTCAGACCCCATTGGTTGGGTAACCCAAATGGAACATTACTTCTCTTTATACAACATTATAGATGACTTGGCCAAAATCCGATATGGTGTTCTCCATCTAGATCAAGAACGTTGGCAATGGTGGAAATGGAGAAAAAACTCTCGTCAAGGGTATATTTCTTGGACACAATTTGTGGCAGAGCTTTATGAATGATTTGACACTGACACCAACCATTTGGGACGTTTGACAAAGCTGAAACAATTAGGAACAATGGAAGACTTTATAGCTTCCTTTGAGCGCCTAGATTTTAGAACAGAGGGCATGTCTGATGCCTTTTTCCAAGACTGTTTTATCAGTGGCCTCAAGGAGGAAACTCGGGCTCATGTCCTCATGGCTCGGCCTGAGAGTTGGGTGGAGGCTACCAAAAGAGATAAAGAATAACAACAAGTTGTATCTTCTCAAAACCGCAAACGCTCCTTCATTCCTTTCCCTAAACCAGTAAATCCCACTACTCCCTCTGCTCCACTAAAGATCCAAAAATTGACCCGGGCTGAAATGGCTGAACGCCAACTCATAGGCCTTTGTTATAACTGTGATGACAAATATTTATCGGGCCACAAGTGTAAAGAATAAAATATTTTTATGGCCATCTTCGAGGAGATTTCGGAAGAATATGAAGAAACTCCCTCTATGTCTGAATCACCTGAATCCATTGACATAACCCCTCCCTCAGACCCTCCCAAAGTAGAACCAGTCATTTCCCTCAATTCTCTCACTAGCTTCTCTGCTCCCCAAACCCTCAAGATAATCTGTTACATCAAGCATTGGAAGGTCATGATTCTGGTTGATAGTGGCAGCACCCATAATTTTATTCATTGCTGCATTGCCCATGAAACTCATTGCTACATCCACCTCATCAATAATTTCCAAATCATGATTGCCATTGGTGGTTCCATGAAATGTGGAGGGTGTTGTGAAAATGTGCGTCTCCAAATTGGTGACTACCACCTGAAATCTCATATGTTTTCTATCGACATGGGAGGTTGTGACATTGTGCTAGGTGCAGACTGGCTAAGGACTTTGGGTCCCATTCTCATGGATTTTAAAGACTTAACCATGCAATTCAACCAAGAGGGCCACCAATATAAGTTCCAAGGAATCACCGCAGGTTCACCTGAGATCATTAGTTCCCATCGCATGGAAAAACTTCTAAAAAAGGGTCATTCTGGTGTTATCGCCCAACTCCATGCCATACAAGCAACATAGACACCTTCCATACTGCAAGACCTCCAAGCCATCCTTTCTAAACATCAATTGGTCTTTTCCACTCCCCAAGGCCTCCTTCCTTCCCATGGTGTTCATGATCATTCCATTCCCCTTGTACTAGGAAGCCTTCCTCCCAATATTCGTCTGTATCGTCACCCCTTTTCCCCAAAAAATGAAATTGAGAAAATGGTTCAGGAACTCCTTAATGCAGGCGTTATCCAGCCTAGTACGAGCCCCTATTCGTCTCCTGTGGTCATGGTCCTGAAGAAAGAAGGGTCTTGGCGAATGTGTCCTGACTTCCGTGCCCTCATCAAACTTACCATCAAAGACAAATTCCCCATTCATGTCATTGATGACCTCCTGGGTGAATTGAGTTGCGCCCAATTCTTCACTAAAATGGATCTTCGTTTAGGCTACCACTAGATACGTATGAAAGAAGCAGATATTCCCAAGACTGCCTTTAGAACTCATGAGGGACACTATGAGTTTTTGGTTATGCCCTTTGGCTTGTATAATGCCCCCTCCACCTTCCAAAGCCTCATGAATCACGTCTTCCATACTTTTATCTGCCATTTTGTCTTAGTTTTCTTTTATGATACCCTCATCTATAGAAAAACCTGGATATACCATCTTGCTCATGTGGATCGAGTTCTCCATCTACTCTCTCAGCACCAAATTTTCCCGAAACAGTCTAAATGTGCTTTTGGCGCCTTAGAAGTAGAATACTTGGGTCATCTAGTTGGCAAAGATGGCATCAGGGTGGATCCTAAAAATATTGAAGCTATGCAAGACTTGCCTCACCCAAAGACTCTTAAGAGCTTGCATGGATTTCTAGGCTTAACAGGGTATTATCACGAGTTTGTTAAGAATTATGGGAAGATTGCAACACCTCTCACTGCTCTCCTAAAAAAGAACTCTTTCACTTGGACTCTAGCCACTACTCAAGGTTTTCAAACCTTGAATATGGCCATGTTCACCACTCCAGTCCTCGCCCTTCCCGATTTCACAAATACCTTTGTGTTGGAATGTGATGCCTCAGGGAAAGGAATTGGTGTTGTCCTTATGCAAGAGGGTCGACCTTTGGCTTTTACCAGCAAGCAACTATCTCAAATAAATCTGGGCAAATTCATCTATGAAACATAAATGTTGGTTATTCTTCATGCCGTGGATCTATGGCTTCCTTATCTATTGGGGCAACGGTTCCAAATTAAGACAGACCATCAAAGCCTCAAGTATTTTCTAGAACAACGCATTTCCTCCCCAGAACAACAAAAATGGGTGACTAAACTCTTTGGATATGATTTTGAGATCATTTATAAGAAAGGCAAAGACAATGTGGTTGCAGATTCACTTTCTGAAAAATATGAAGATGAAGGATCACTTTTTTCTCTTTCATTCATTATACCAGATTGGCTCCAAGCCATTTTCCAGGAATGGCTACAAGACCCCAAAAGTTCGTAGTTGATCCAACAATTGCAGTCCAATGATCCATCTTCCCTAGGGTACTCTTGGCTCCATGAGAAACTTCAATATAAAGGCCGTTTGTATTTAAGTAAACAATCAAATCTTAAATCCACGGTACTTTCTAAGCTTCATGCTACACCCACAACAGGGCACTCTGGGTTCACAAAAACCTATGATAGGGTCAAATGTTCCTTTTTTTGGGATGGTATGAAATAGGACATTCGTAATTTTGTAGCTAAATGTGATATGTGTCAATGCAACAAGGGAGAAACAATCAAATCATCGGGCACACTACAACCGTTGTCGATTCCACCTACTATTTGGAAGGATATCTCTATGGATTTTATTACCGACTTACCCAAATTGGGAAATAAATCCTTCATCATGGTGGTTGTTGATCTCCTTTCCAAGTATGCTCATTTATGCGCCCTTCAACACCCGTTTACAACATCCACGGTGGCTCAAATATTCAGGAATCAGGTCTTCAAGCTTTATGGCATGCCACACTCTATTGTTTTTTATCGCGACCCAACTTTCACAAGCAATTTTTGGCAAGAATTGTTCAAGATACAAGGCATAGAATTGCATCTCAGCATAGCTTATCATCCCCAGAATGATGGCCAAACGGAAGTTGTCAACAAGTTTTTGGAAACATATTTTAGGTGTTTTTCTTTAGAAAAGCAAAATCAGTGGGCTCAATGGTTACCCCTAGCTGAATGGTGGTACAACACTTCATACCATACAAATACACGCATGACTTCTTTTGAAGCGATATATGGACAGAAGCCACCTTCAATTCTCTCATACTTACTGGGTGCCTCGAAGGTCTAGGCGGTTGACCTAACCCTTATAGCTCGAGAGGCCATTCTCCATACCCTCAAAGAGAATTTGGTCATGGCCCAAAATCGCATGAAGCAACAAGCAGATCAAGGTCGCTCTGAATGTTAATTTGCAGAAGGTGATCATGTGTTTCTTTGACTGCAACCTTACAAGCGAACTTCCCTCAAGGTAGAGCATTGTCAAAAGCTAGCACCCAAATTTTATGGTCCTTATACCATGCTCAAGTGTGTGGGACAAGTCTCCTATCAGTTAGCTTTTCCCAACCATTCAAAGCTACATCCTATTTTTCATGTTTCATGCTTAAAGAAGGTGATTGGAGCTAAGTGCCAAATTCAAACCAACCTTCCAGAGTTAGTTGAAGAAGGATCCATTTGGCTACAACCAGAAGCAGTTTTGGACCAACGTGAGTGTCGCCTATGTCAGAGAACCATCAAGGAAGTGCTAGTCCAGTGGAAAGATACAACTCCAGCAGACGCCACTTGGGAACCAACTACCATTCTGCAACAATTTCCTCATCTCAAGCCTTGAGGACAAGGATGTTTTTAAGGGGGAGAACATGTTAGGGTCCTAACCCACACACAGGTAGAACAATATATTCGGATGTAATAAAGGTCAATGTTAATAAGGCCTTTCAATAAAATAGAATAAGGCGGATGTAAGAAGACCTAATAGAAGCTTTCACTTCTAGAAGGATCTTCCTCTAGATGCTTCTTTTTAGTATAAATAGGAGTCGAGGGTATGAGAACCCTAGATTCGATATTATTGTAATAGAGATTTTCTCAACTGGAGGTTTCCCCATCGAAGAGGCCCGTGAACATTTCTTTCAAATTCAAAGTGTTATTTCTATTGTTATTCTTATATCATTTTCGTGTTATTGTGGTGAATGTTCTGGTTATATTGTTGTTATTCTGCCATTACTAGCATTTTACTTATGTTTTGCATACATTTTATATTTGGTATATTACAAATCCTTCTGGACCAAAGACAAACTATTTTCATCATATGCATGTGATTGGACTTGGAGAAGAATTACTTCCTATGTTGTTTCATGAATGATGCAGTAATGAGTAAGAGAAATTAATTTTGTTGTCAAGTTATATGGTGCAATGTCTTGATGTTCTTTTCTTTAATGATGAAGATAAATTGTTGTGTTATTATGTGATGAAAGGTTATGGTAGATGAACTATTTTTATTTCCATTATCTTATTACATATGTGATTTCTTTCTGATAATTAGTTTCTCAGACAATAATTGGATGCTCACATGGTTATTGTATTAATATTAGGCCCGTGGTATAGAATCATTGTCTGCATGTTGAACAACGGGTTATCCTAACCTCAAACTCTTCCCCAATAGTTAAAACTTAATCTAGTTTGTTGTCAAGTTGGTTTATACCGGCTTGCATTTCTCCTACCAATCCCACCCAAGAGAAAATATAGAAGAGAATAGTCCTAACTGAAGGAAGAGACTTCACAAGAAAACACAAAGCACATCGATAAATTGGTCGGATCACAAGATCTGGAGAGCCATTCCATATTCAAACACTGCAGAGTCTAATTGGGCCTCAGTGGCGAGTTTGGTTCCTACTGTTGAGTCAAGGGATTTAAGACCCATCAACAGAATTGGCGCCAGAAGGAGGGCTTGAGAATGAATGGCAGAGTATATATTTTAAATAGCATTTCGAACACCCTACAAATTCGTAATGACCCACATGCATGGCTAGTCATTCAACAGAAAACCCACACACGTTGAGTACTCCCAAAGTGGGTAACTCACCCCAACTTGAGGAAGAACCTTTTCAACCTAAAATACCTTACACCCTTCCTCACGAGGAAGTGAATCAATTCAGGAGAATCAAAAGAGACTACGTCCGACAGATCGATGCGTTGTCCTTAGCTCCCATCCTCCCTCAAAGAAAACAAAAAAGCAGACCAGTGGTTAGAACTCTCGACAATGTTTTTGTACACTCTATAGAATACTTAATAGATTTCATGATTACCGAAATACAAGAACCTCTTGATCTAATACCCAAAATTCCAGTCGATGACATCTTCAAGCCAAACGACTTTTCAGAAGAAGAAGAGTTTGACTCAGACTCCGAAGATATGGAAGGTAATAATAACCATGAGGAAGAAAGGGAAATTCCATTTCAGAGCAAACAACCTTGGTTCGCCGGAGATGTCATGGCCATCCTTGGATGTGTACATAATCTTCCTCGGCATCCAGTGAAGTTGCTTCCCATGTACGACCCCGAGACTTCAGGTTTACCTGAATATCAAATCAAGAAGTTCATACTCGCGATTAGACTCATGAATGTTCCACATGAAGACATAGTCTGTAGACTTTTTCCCTACACATTTGAAAATTCATCTTCCACGTGGTATTTTAATCTACCAATAGGATCTATAACTAGCTGGACCAAGTTTCAGAAATATTTTCTAGATAAATTTGCAGAGGAAACTACTATGGGAGCTCTAATGGCTGAGTTGATCACAACCACCATGACTCCAAAACAAAGGGTCAAATATTTCAATCAAATATTCACAACCATTTTGAACAAATTCCAGTCTACGGCAAAACCAACTCAAGAGTTGCAGATCGAGTTTTATGCTAACACACTCCCAACTTCTATTTCTATGTTTGTAAAGAGATCCGCTAAGAAAAACCTGGTGGAAAATTTTGAAGAAGCTAAGACAATAGAATTCCATATGAAAGGATGTAAAGAAGGCCAGGCCTCTCTAGTAAAGAAAGAATCCCATCCCCTTCCCAGGAGAGGACTCCTTTTGAATAGATCGCTAGGAAAACTGGTTGAACAAACTCCCAAAAAAGGTAATGGAGATATAGAAGATCTACAACGCATGGTTAAGAAATTATCAAACGAGATCATAGACATGAAGAGAAATGCCAAAGAGGAAAACCAAGGCCAAAGGCCCTATAATCCTTTCTTCAAAAGAAACCTGCCTTTCAAAGCAATTAAACCTCCCCCAAACAACTTAAACATTGATCTAGGGAATGTTGCGTCTAATTATTTTTGTACTTATCATCAAGAAAAACACTTCGAAAGAGATTTCCCTCAATGGGTACATTCCATGAATTTGATGGACAATCGGTTTCTAGAAGAAGTTTCCCTGACCGAATAGCCAAACAGCTCAGTCATGAATATTGTTGACCAGGAAGAGATTGACCCACCACGAGATATAGCCATGTTGATCTGGGATCCCAACCTGATCGTGCCTTCTGATGACCTATTTGAGTCTTGGGAACAACCCGTGGAAGTTTCGGTGATACAGAAGTGCATTAAGGGTTTTCCTAGCTCAAAAGATATCGACACCAACCAGGCCTCGAAAATTAAGATAACTCCCGATCACCTGAAAACATATTTCTCTCTCGGTAAAAATAATGTACACATTCATACCCAAGAATTGCCCAAACTAGATTAAAATGTAGTTGAATATTTGAAGAAGCTAAAATCCAATATATCGATTATGGACATATGCATGATTCCTCGGCAGAAGGACTTTCTGTTACAAGCTTTGAATTTAGTAGAAAAACCGATGGCATGTAATGGTCCAGAAATAAATCTTTCTCCCATAGATCCAGTTGGAAAACCAATTGTGAACACATGTTCGGGAGATAGAAAGGAAAATCCTTTTGTCCCACCATTCCTCTTAACATTCAAAATCTTCAATAGAAACCTTCATAACTACTTGGTATATTCTGGAGCATCTTCCAACGTTATGCCCTTGTCTATTTGCAAAACATTAAATGCCATACCTCTCAAAAGTGATAATCATGTCATACAACTAGACAGGACCTAGGTAAAGGTCATTGGAGAACTCACAGATGTGATGATCAGAATATAGACACACCCGACATTCATGCAAGTGATTGATATCATCGTAGTAGATATCCCAGAGGCATATGGGATATTATTGAGTCGATATTGGTCTGAAAATATAAATGGTACTTCAGTACAGACCGAGCACACCTTTGGTTACCACTGAAGGGATACAAGAACATGATCAGAATCGATAGGGAGAGATATCTGAAACATACAATCATTGATCTAGAAACCCCTAACGATCCCTCATTCACAAATTTCACCATACTGGGCAATTATTCTTGCGACTCCTACTTCAGAAACTTCCCTCCTCTCTGATATGATGTTCCTCTTACCCAAAACTCCAAAATGATTTTTCAAGATAAATCATCGATACCAACAGCAGACACCCTCTTCTGTCAAAACCCTACGCTAGAGCTTTCAAAACAAAAGGTTAGGGAGCAAGAAACTAATAAGGAAAACAAAAATAGCGATTCTCGCTCACAAATTTGGACCCTTTATTTCGATGGATCTAAATTGCAAGAAGGGTTAGGAGCAGGATCCATCCTCATCGATCCTAAAGGTAAACACAATTTCCTGTCTTGTAGGCTAGAGTTCGAATGTACCAATAACATTGCCAAATATGAAGCTCTGGTACAAGGATTAAATAAATTCATAGATTTGAATGTCAAAGAATTGAAATTTTTCGGAGACTCAGAACCTATGTTAGACAAGTAAGGAACACTATACATTGCAATTCTCCTCACCTGAAGAATTATCAGAAGGAGGTGCATAGGCTAATAGATCACTTTGAATCTTTTAATATCACATCGATCCCTTGTCTACAACTGCTTCCAGACTGTCACCTTTAGAGGATTATGAAGACTCCCGATTCACTTTGGAGTTTCTCTACAAACCATCGGTACCCAATAACATTTCCAATTGGAAAGTCTTTGAAGGAGATGAAAAGATCATAAAATTCTTGACCAACCAAGACAATTTCAAAGATATCGCTATTAACGATGAAGAATTCTAAGAACAATCAACAAAAACCGATCCTCGGACAGGACAACCTATGGATAAATCAAAGGCTCACATAATCCCAAAAGGGGTAGCTAATATATAAAATCTGTTTGATTTGAAAGAGCGATTTAAGGGACCTAAAAACACAAAGATTGGTAGCTCTTGTCCCCTGTATGAAACTATAAATCTTGGGACCCTAGAAAACCCCAAGAATGTGAATCTCAGCAAGACTATATCCAAGGAAGAGAGGAAATCTTACCTGAAATTATTCAGACAATACCAGGATGTCTTCGCATGGTCCTATAGGGATTTGAAAACATATGATACCTGCATCATTCAACACACCATCCCATTAAAACCCAAAGTGAAACCTTTCCAACATAAGCTCTGAAAGTATCATCCATACATGGAGCCTCTCATGTATCAGGAATTAAAGAAACTTTTAGATGCCAAGATCAATTTCCAGGTTAGGCATTCTGCCTGGGTAGAAAATCTTGTTCCGGTGAGGAAAACGTTAGGAGAAATCCGTCGATGCGTAGATTTTAGGAACCTCAACAGAGCTTCAAAAAAAGGCAATTACCTAGTCTCGCTGATGGAGCAACTCTTTCAGACCGTGTTTGGCTCGAAGATCTTCTGTCTGCTAGATGGGTTCTCAGGTTACAACCAAGTCCTGGTTTCAGAGGAAGATCGTTTAAAAACCACCTTCCGAACTAAATGGGGAACCTTCGCTTATAAACGGATGCCTTTCGGGTTAATTAACGCAGGAGAGACCTTCCAAAGGGCCATGGACGTGGATTTTTGGGGACTAATCAATAAATCTGTGGTAGTGTATCTAGATGATGTAACAGTGTATTCGAAGAATAAAGAAGATCACATCCAACACCTAACTTAGATTTTCGAAAGGTGTAGGAAATACGATATATCCTTAAAACCAAAGAAAACTATCTTCGATGTCAAGGAAGGTAAGTTGTTAGGTCACATTATATCTCAAGAATGGATTCACATAGACTCGGAAAGGATTAAGGCCATATCTCAACTTCCATTACCCCATAACAAGAAAGCTATGCAGTCCTTTTTCGGGCAAATCAATTTTGTGAGGAAGTTCACTCCCGACTTCCCAGAGATCATCAAACCCTTACGCAAGATGATTCGCAAGGATGTATAATTTAATTGGGATCATGAGCGAAAGGACACCTTCAACAATATCAAATCTGCCATATCCCGGGCCCCGGTGTTGCGAAATCTCGATTTCAATAGAGACTTTTCCCTTTATACTTTCGCTTCCATCCAGTCGTTAGCTACAATTTTGACTGAGAAGGATGATGACAAAAAAAAATCCCTAGTTTCATTTATGAGTACTAATATTCAAGGAGTTGAGCTCAATTATCCTGTTGTATACAAACAAGCCTACACAATTTATAAGGCAGTAAATCATTTCAAGTCTTACATCCTTGAGAATCACACTAAAGTAATTGTGCCGCACCCTGCAGTCTAATCCTTGTTTACCCAACAAGAAATGGGGGAAGGAAGAGGAAACTGGATTGCAGTAGTTCAAGAATTTGATCTAGATATAAAACTTTCCAAACTGGTAAAAGGACAAGGGTTATGCAAGCTTGCAGCCGAAGCCCAGGATCAAGTAAATGAAAATTTTGGATGGGAGAACGAAATGGAATTATGGTGTGGTGAAGTAGCATACATATCCCCAGGAAAAGATTCATGGTATAAGTATTTAAATTACCTTCTACATCACGGAACTTGTCCCGAAAACCTCAACCCTAGGGAAAGGAGAGCCCTCAGATTAAAATCTTCACAATATCGCCTTATAAATTCGGTGCTCTTCCGGATCAATTATGATGGGGTACTATTAAGATGTCTCAAACATGGAGACACAGACAAAGTGATGAAAGAACTCCATGATGGCCTCGCCCAGGGAAATTTCATAGGAAACACCACCGCTCAGAAGATTCTGAGAGCCAACTATTATTGGCCCACCTTGTTCAAATATGCTCATACTTATGCAAGAAACTATAAGAATTGTCAAATAAGCACTGGAAAGGAGAAGAGAGCAACAATCCCACTCCAACCTGTGACTGTCTCTAGGCATTTTGAGCAGCGGGGGTTGGATATCATAGTATAAATTACACCTAGCTCTTCAAAACTGTAGAAGTACATTCTTATTCCCACCAACTATTTCACGAAATGGGCAGAGACCATTCCTTTGACTCATGTGAATGATAAGGTAGTGATCCAATTAATAGAACAACAACTAATCACGAGGTTTGGTGTCCCTTCTGTTCTAGTCTTTGATAATGCATCTTACTTTTCTTCCACCCTCTTGACGAATTTCTCTCTGGACAAAGGAATCATAATTAAGTACTTTGCAAATTATTATCCCCAAGGAAACGGTGTGGAAGAATCAATTAATAAAAACCTGGTAAGAATATTGAAGAAGACGATTGCATATAACCAAAGAAATTGGCATAATCTACTCGATAATTCTCTATGGGACGATAGGGTCACACCCAAAGAAGCTATAGGAAATTCCCCATACCTTTTGGTCTATGGGAAAGAATCCATCCTCCCAAATGGGCTCTATCTTACGTCTCTTCAATTGGCCCAAGATTCCAACGAAGAACCCTCATCGGCCATGCAACAAAGAATTAACACTCTGCTCATGCTAGAAGAAGAAAGAGAAAAGGCTAAGTCAAAATTTCTAGCTCACCAAAAGTTAGTGAAAAGATGGTTCGATAGGCATAAGGCGAAAGAAAACAACTTTGAAGTAGGAGACTTGGTCTTGAAGTGGGATAGAGAAAACAAACCAAAAGGGAAACATTCTAAGTTTCAGAATCTATGGCT